>JAECUM010010430.1:0-46445 GCA_016617855.1 Megalonaias nervosa | reverse complement strand
ATATATATATATATATATATATATACTTCAAAAGCCCCACCATATAGGCAGACGAACTGATCAATGTTTAATATTTCTTAATGTTTAATATTTTTTAAAACTAACATGTGCTTCTTATTTATATATTTACCGATACTTCCAGATCTTTTCTTTTCTATCTTTATTTCTTATCAATAATCAATAATATATCTTAAAATAAATACAATTTTACATCCCAGTATTGGTTGACTTAAACATTTAAAAGTAAATATCTCTGTAATTGGTTAACTTAAAACTTATATTCAGATTCAACCTCAGAAGTTATGTGATCTGCAAGCCTCTGCTGTGATTTTCAGAGTTGGGCTCTGCACTAAGTAGAGAGTCCAATCCATAGAGAAACGTTCAATAAACGATATTAGTTTCCCATGGCTCCATTTAACACTGCAAGGAAACCTTGTACTTACTTAGATATTATATCCAAACAGGGATGCTATGATTCACACGTTGAAGAGAAAGTGAGATTTATGATCTAATTTGACACCAGATTTATGCGTCTTTGCAAAACAAGCATAGATGATTCATAATTATGTGCAGATAGGACAATGAACCAACCAGAGGATAACGACGGTGATGAATGAATAGATGCTTCTGTTCGGTACCAGGTTCTGCACCTGTTAGATAATGTTATTCGCTCTTAAACTGTAGCAATATTAAGCAACTTCAGTCTTAAAGGAGCACCGTTGTTAATCTTGTTAACAGGAAAAAGTCGTCAATAAGACTTGTGATATGGAAGAGTGAACCATGTTTCGTATAGAATAAGCAGTTACAATTAAACGTACATTTAGCTAAAAATCACAAGTATAGAACATCATCATTAAGTGATTGCATGCAAATAAAGTGTATTTTGGAAAAGAAAACAACTGTCTCTCGCTGATTGTTATCCCCATCAAACTCAAAAGATCTTTCATGTTTTCACACACAAGACGGCACTTTCTCACTGACAAATTACCTCCCTTTTGTATTGGCTGTCTGTAATGTAGTATTCAAATAAAGAGGTAAATACAATAGTGGCACACAAAACATACGTTGCCGTCTTTGTTTAAATAACGTCATTTTATTAATCCTTACCAGGAGACACAAGATTATCAAGTAAAGTAAACGAAACCATCTACAGGGGAAATGAGTTCATAAACAGTCACACATTGTCGTTGGATATATCACATTTATGGAGGACATGTTAATATGAATCACGTATATACGTCCTTATTTTAATATATTGTAAACGATTTATTTTGTCCTGATTTTGGTTGCTACAGATGCATCTGGCTTATTAACGAATGCAATGATTTTTCAGAACTAATTATCAGGTCTTTCACCTGATTAAAAAGATCGGAGTGCCTTCCACTTGTCGACTTTGCTACTACGAACAGAGTGACACAGTTCCACATCTACCGTCCATACCCTCTTAGATGCCACTTCGAAAGTGTTTTGGTCAACCATATCTCCGAAAAATCATTTGAGCAGATTAAGGATTATAGTCAGCTTTTGTGGAGTTGTATTTAATATGCGACATGTAGATAATCGCCTGTCATTTAAAATTCAGTGACATATTTGCATTTATGATGGCAAGATTTCACCTTGTGTCATCGGCAAATATAAATGGTGTAAATATGTCTCTCATAAATCAGGCAGGAAAGATAAAACTGAGTATGGGCCTGATGTGATTTATGGCGGGACTAGAGTTTCTGAATGGATATACCTACATAGAGAGGCCTAAGAATTAGTTTCGTAGTCGGGTCACGTGCAGCTGTTATCCGAAAGACCCGTGTATTGCGTGGCGAGCACAGTATAAGCATTATTTGTTCGTGGCAGAAAGCCAGATCCAGGATTTTGAAATGTATATCGGATTGCTTGACATTCTAGCGAGAAAACACTGTGCATTATGTTATCAACCCTATATAATCAATATGGTGGGCTGTCGGTTAGGAAAAGATGCGTATTTAAAGTTTGAGAGCAAGTGAAGTTTACTATGAAGAAAGATCAGTACTTTCACCCGGCCATTAAACCATGTTATGTGTAGTAGCAGTGCCTAGTAGGCGTTTAGCATTGTGTCAGACTGTATTATTTTGTATTGTGTCAGACTGTATTATTTTGTATTGTATCAGACTGTATTATTTTGTATTGTGTCAGACTGTATTATTTTGTATTGTGTCAGACTGTATTATTTTGTATTGTATCAGACGGAATTTTTTTGTATTGTGTCAGACTGTATTATGTTGTATTGTGTCAGACTGTATTATTTTGTATTGTATCAGACTGTATTATTTTGTATTGTGTCAGACTGTATTATTTTGTATTGTGTCAGACTGTATTATTTTGTATTGTGTCAGACTGTATTATGTTGTATTGTGTCAGACTGTATTATTTTGTATTGTATCAGACTGTATTATTTTGTATTGTGTCAGACTGTATTATTTTGTATTGTGTCAGACTGTATTATTTTGTATTGTGTCAGACTGTATTATTTTGTATTGTATCAGACGGAATTTTTTTGTATTGTGTCAGACTGTATTGCTTTTTAGCGTGTCAGACAACATCTTTTGTATTGTGTCAAACTGTATTATTTTGTATTGTGTGAGACTATTATTTTGTATTGTGTCAGATTGTATTATTTTGTATTGTGTCAGACTATTATTTTGCATTGCGTCAGACAGTATTATTTGGTATTGTTTCAGACTGTATTATTTTGTATTGTGTCAGAAGATTATTTTATATTGTTTCAGACTGTATTATTTAATACTGTGTCAGACTGTAAAATGTATTGTTTGAAACTGCATTATTGTGTTAAGAGTCAATCGGCATTGTATTGCTTCAAATGCATTACATGTGTGGAAACATCATGTCACAATAGATTAGGTGAATCTCTCTCTCTCTCTCTGTCTCTCTCTCTCTCTGTCTCTCTCTCTCTCTCTCTCTCTCTCTCTCTCTCTCTCTCTCTCTCTGTGCTTGTGTGTGTTTGGATTTTTTTACTTAGCTTTAACAACTGCTGTTATATCGCTATGATATCTGCAGTGCGGCAGTTTATAGTGATGTCTAGCACTGGGGTATCATGCCGCAGACATGTAGCATCATGTCCCACCCAGCCACATTATCCTGACACAAGGCCGACCTATCCTAACACTAACCTCTTAAAGCTGAGCTCCAAGCGAGGCAGATGCTAGTACCATTTGTTAAGGCTTTGGTTCAAACCCGCGACCTCCCGCATCAAAGGCGAACGCTTTAACCACTTAAGCTACCTCTGGTTAATAATCTATACTCTTAAAACATTTCTTTTCTGGAAATACACGTATCTGAGTGTACATTATGTTACGTGTAGGCTCGTACACATGTAACAGAAGAAAAGAGTGAAGTCAAGCTTTGTAAATTTTTACAAAATAATTTATTTCCCTAGAAAACAAGATAAAAAAAATGTGAAATAGGACTTATGGTTTGTGAAAACAGTCCAAAATTGATCCTATAATTAAGAAATATAAGTCCTATCCCCAAACAGTTCTAATTGAATCCAGGTTCGAATCTCTATGAAGTTCCAATATGGAAGACGATGACGTCAGATGAGGTCGTTGTACTGATGGCAACAATTCCTCGTTGAAACACAATTTATAATGTTCTGTTTAGAATTCCAGAATAAATTTTCACTGAATGTCTTTGTTCCAGAATTTTTACAAAGAAAAGCACTTGTTTTGTTTTCTAGAGAATATGAATTATTAAATTCCAAAAAATAGATGAACTTCAGAACAAACTGGCATCAACAATAGAAACACCTTGAGCTCTGAGGTGTAGGAATACAACTGAATAAATCTACTAGGAAATGGCTGTTTTAACCCGCGGTTTTAGATCACATGGTGGCCCACGTGGTCACCCAGATGAAACAAAGCAGTGAAAGCGCACAGCCGATAAAAACATAAGCCTTGAAAGAACTTAACGAATCTTACTATAAGATTCAATAAAAAAAAAGTTGTGTACAAATTAGAACTATCACGCAAGCAGAACATAACCTTGGTAATAGCCAATCATTTTCGCTTAACGTTTACGAAACGTCTCAACCAAGGTGAGCTAAAATACTGATAATGTAATACCTCTTACGTTCAAATCAGGTCAAAACAGAGAAGTGATTTTTCGAAAATAGTCAAATCCCGTAAAAATTATTATAATAAAATGTAATGAAACAAAAATAAAATAAAAAAGAATTTAAAAACTAACACACAAGTAATTTAATTACATATACGTAACAATTATACATGTGAGTTGTACAAAAGCTTTCATGAGAATACATTAGACATGTGCTTTGTACAAAAGCGTTCGTGAGAGTACATTATACAAGTGCGTCGTACAAAAGCGTTCATGAGAGTGCATTATGCACGTGAGTTGTACAAAAGCTTTCATGAGAGTAGATTATACATGTGCGTTGTACAAAAGCGTTTATGCAGTAGAACAATACATGCTCATATCCATCCTTTCACCACTGCGTGATATGATATGTCTTATCACATCAAGTTCCATCTTTTTAATTTAAGCCAAACGTGGTAAATACTAAGAAGTCCTTGCCATAAAAGTCGTCAATGTTTTGCTATATCAGCACATTTTAAGAAATAATGTATGTTTAGTTGCACATATATTCATGATATCATTTTTTCGCCACTTGAGCCGACTGGTGTTCAAGTCTGCAGAGGGAAATACAGTTTACGTTTTTAAATGTAATCATATCATTGTTTCAATACATTTCATTATTCATCAGCGACAGTTTTATTCCATCCTTGAAATACAGCATCATAAGCGCTTATAATCTTTACTCCCTCTCCAGGTCCATGAATAACAATGTAGCAAGGTCCTGGGTATTACGCGTTGTTTACATTCTTGCCATTTACTACATTCATTTTCTTAAAGATCCATTGTTATTATGTATCTCATGTTAGCTGTTGTACGTTCTTAAAACACAAGGTGGTTTTGGCCTCTTTATCCACTCGACTATTCGAAGAATACTGGAACACATGTAATCATTCCAGCGTCAGCGTCAGCAACTCACCTTAATGTTCGTGGGAAAAAGTATTACACATGCAGATTTATAAAATTTGTTGAATGCACAGACAAAAGTTGATCTAAAAGTTCGAGAGCGCAGCATAAAGATGTCCACAATCGGAGACACCTACTTCAAACTTTCCTATATGAAATATCAACGGTTTCCAAAGAGAGGTATTAATTTTTGTGCAAGTATTCTGTCTGCTTTAATAAATGTAAACGTTTTTTCTAGGTCACATTGGGTAATCCAGCGGAGCGCAAAAATAAAACTTTCCACTTGTACTTTAATAGTTATACATTTATAAATCATATTTAGATTAAATCATCACCAAATTACTCACTTTAGTTAGCAATGGTGTAATCAAACCTGATCGATGAAATTGTAAAAGATTTTAGCGTGACAGACAGAATAAATCCTGTCCGAAAATGTAATGTCAGAAGGAAAGCATTGCAACAGCTTATCCCAAAATGCTTGTAAAATTTGTCAATAGCGCAGTGAAACTTAAGAGTTACTGCAAAACCATTCACACGTCCTCAGCCCATTTCCTCGTATGCTACAATAAATCAGAAAGAATCGAGAATGCTCCTAATTGCAGCCAAGCGGAACGCTTTGTACTGATCACACGTGCGAATAACGCGTTGTATCAGTCACACGGGCGACTTTGAGATGTATAACCCATTAAACCTTTGTGATACTGAATGAAGGGCAAAGTCAAGAAAAAAAAAAAAAAGAAAAAGAACAACAGCATAATGCATTTGTGAAATTAAGATAGACGAAGACCCTTGCATTATAAATCGTATACGTTTATTATAATTTCGATCTTGAAAATGGAGCAGTTCAGATAATCCTAACGGATGAAATATAAATGACAAGGATTGAAACGATGACATAATGACTGACTCACAGCTTCAGCGCACGAGGCCCTCTATTGTGAGACCAAAACCACCAAATTTAAATAGTGTTTGGTACAAATTATATATCATATAGTGTGTTTGCTTACATCGTAATTTGTCAAAACATTTACTATGAACAAACATTATAAATCATTTCTCGAGTATCCAGTGGATACCTTACCAGAGGTTTTTATGTAAAGGTCCAATGTATAACAAAATATCTACAAACAGCTTGATCGTATCTACTTTCTCCCAAACGTCTATCAGACAAAGATCAGTCACGCCTGCTGCATCCGTCTAGTCCCAGTTGATATTGACAACAATAGGGATAGTCTTGAGGACGACCCGATAGAGTACATGAGAGATAAGAAAATACACTCGTGTAAAATGAAATTAAATTGCCGACAAATTTTGCAGTCATGACAAGAAGGTGAAGTAGCGGCCTGGAAGAAAATCTACAAGGCTATTAATGTCACAGGAGCGACTCGGCAGATCGCGTCAGTGTCCACTGTTTATCGTCAAAGATAGTATCATTCCAGAAACTATTGTTCAAAGGAAAATGGTGCTTTGCCCATTTAAATTGTCAAAACTATACGTAAACTGTAGATAGCTCAGAATATTTTGACCACGGTCACACACTGCCATTCAAACGAAGTAGAAGGTCCGCTCAGACTATGCGATATTCGGTCAAGAGAACTCTCCCGTTAAATTTAAAGGCGACAAAACGCTTGCCATTAAATAAAAGGGGCGGAGTGACTCTTTTATGTACAAACCTTCCAGTAATATGAACAATTGTTTTGTAGGCCAAGGAATGAGATATAGGATACTCCAATGAAGGGCTTCCACTTATAAAGAAACCATGGATAATTTTAAGTATTGTGGTACTAAATGACGTGTGTTTACAGCCAAACGTCAGTATATAATAACATATACAAAGATGTCACTGAACAAAAGTAAGTAAACTATTTACTCTGCGTCAAAGTTTCCCTTATTCATATAAAACCGTTAGGCGAGCTAGCTCTTGCGTAGTATGCAGAATTGAATCTACTACACGTGTAAAGTATTCATTTTCCAGTTGAAGCTTTAAGTTTGAGAAAAGAAGGACTACACTCTTAACTCTCTTAGTGCATTAGTTACTTTAATCGACTCTTCCATTTACAGATATTAGGGAAGTTTGCATTTACATAGTTTTGTTCATCTCTCCTTCCAAGCATAGAACTTCACATAAATTCAAATTAATATTAAAATGATGATGATGTCAGTTCGAAAGGTTCAGTCAGTCATGGTATTTTTCTTCTAGAACGCATTAACCCTCACTAAGGAATGAAACACAGCCGGATCAAAGTGTAAATCAGATTGGAGGCAGTCATGTAAACATTGAACTAATGACTAGGATTTGTTTTGCAGAGAATGGTATATCAAAGAAATCTGTTTGAATATTGCCAGTACCTTGCAGATACGTCTAACAAAGTTACCACCACTTGTGAAAAGATGACACCTTTTTGTATTAGTAGTCGAATGCAGCAACTCGTTTTAATATGGCAGATAATCGATGTTAAGAACTTAGATTTAAACATGAAATTGTTCCACTCAGAATACACACAAAATATTGATTATGACGAACACGACAAAGTTATCAAAATAGCATTCTCCGACAAACGTCAAGATAAAGACAAATAAGTCACCTGTAATTAGATTTTCCTCTGTACAATGTAGAAAGGAGTGTTGCAAGCCTCTTAAAACAATGCTAATTTGAAGCAAGAACAAAAATGAATATGAACTATTTCAAAGATACAAATGTCAAAATATATTTTAAATGAACTCATTAACCGCTATAAAATGATCTTGAGCCGCAAAACTGCATGTATAATTTGAAACAAAAGAAGTATTAAGGAACATGAATTGAGAAATATTTTAAATGTATATTGACATTTAAATCTGTTGCACATTAACACGTCCAAAGTCTATATTACCACCACCACCACCACTACAACTATATTAAGAAGTATTTCTGCTTTCCCTATTTGTACTTAATTTATATTGGTATGTCATTATTATAAGTTAAGCTAAAAGTTAATTTGGGATTTGTTACTATGTAAAATTCTGGAAGAATTAATGATAGCTATAATAAATAAGATGCCAAAAAAACGTCAAACACAGAAATCTAAGCATCTCGTGTAGCAGCTGGAATTCTAACACAAGAGCTAATATTTAAGTTGATCAGTACAAGGAACGTGTTGACCTTTCGAACTTTCCTGTGCGTTTTCTTTTATTGTTTGTTTTGTACTCAACATGGAGTCTTTAATCATTAGACGAGTAACCACTCAAGTAAGGTTTAAAGATTAATGATATTTACTGGGTAATATATCTGGTCCCAAAAATGGATATGCGTGTATTTCCTGTGACCCTTAAAGGATTGACCCTTGATTGCACCGATTTGTAACCACTCATCTAAGGTTTTACATTATTGACTTTTATTGCGTAATAGATACTATCCACAAACCTAGATATTAGTTGATTTCTGCTGACCCATACAGCGTTTTAACAACTCCTCTGCTCTTAAACAACATGTATAAAGCAATCCCTGTATAAATTTGGCAACAATTTACAATAAATCACGACATGTTGGATATTCTGTTCTGATTTGTTTAATGACATTTACGCGTGTTTCTCACGTTACGATGGTCTTACAATAAATCACAACACTATGTTTAGTTTATTGTCAAGATTTGTTAAATGATAATTAAGCATGTTTCTCACGTTACGATGGCCTTATCGAGAATTTCTATGTCAAGAAGCCCTTACTTTGCATGTCACGGAAGATATCATCATGTATCAGATAAGTGCAAAATAAATTATATTGTTTTGAGGTCATCAGCACATGCAAGACTCTCAGCTTCTGCGTCAAAATGTCAAATATGACATTAATATACGAAAAAGAGGCAACAAAACAAAATTTGGCGAATGGCTCATATAATATTTAAATACTGCAAAAACATCCATGTTTAAAGTGATGTCTGAGTAATCTATTAGTGCCTATTGGAGATGTTGAATATAATCCTGAGTAATATATTATTATATATTTGAGATGTTGAAGGTGATGTCTGAGTAATATATTATTATATATTTGAGATGTGGAAGGGGATTTCTGAGTAATATATAACAAATACATCGGCATTTTCAGGACTTGAAATCCATTTGGACCACTCTATAATCATTTATTGTACAAACAACTCTTGTACAGCGAGAATTCAACATACCAGTTGAAGAATATATGAAACAATGAAATGATAGTGTTATATGGAGGCAAGTACATAGAATGCACCTAACTTGTAGATGGTAGTGTGGTGTGAGAATTTCAATAGGTTCTTAAAAAAAATCATACCTATATTTGTGTTATGTCTCTGTGGCCTTAAGCTATGTAACATAAATATTTACACCAACAAGTCAAGTAAAATTCAACAAATAATTTATTTCCGCAAGTTGCAAAGAAACGACTTGAAATAACTTACAGTTTTGTGAAATAAATCCGAAGTAATCCTGAAAGTTCTATCGCATCTCCAAAGATATAAACTGTTCCGAATGAATTCCAACGTTCGTTCATATGATTATGTACCAGTAGTCTTGAGTGTGCTGATTATGTACTAATAGCACTGAATTTGTTGATGTGTCTGTCACACAATTGTATAAAAACCTCTATTTATTAAATACATGTACTCGGGTTTCGTATTTTTTTTGTGTACAACGATGCCCGAGGGTGATTTATGTATATTGTAGAATATTTCGAAATAGTGAGTTGGGTTTATCCCTGCCGCACGTGCGAAGTGCTCTCGATGGGAAAAACCGATTTACATCTAGCATGGCTACATCGTATGTATATACCGGTAAATGCCTCACCGTAAAGTGATATCTTCACATTACGGAACGTCTTGTCAGTAAGCAGTCTACTTAGGGACTTGCACATCTTCAGCTGTAGAGGTATGTAATTTATTAATTTCTTATGTATATTATTTCTTTTGTATATTGTAAGTTACAGCTATTGTACCACCACGTTTATTTTTGTATGTTTTAAATGTAGCTTTGGCTTGCGTAGTATAACGCAAATATTTTCTATTCTTGTTTGTGACTTAGCAAGAGATTTATATTAGCAATATAAAGTTGCATTTTCTTAAGAAACGTTTAGTACTTACTATAGGAATATTATCGGACACAGGTTCACTTCTGAACCTGTTTATTGTTTTGTAATATTGTACCGATAATTTAATTCGTATAACTTACCGTATATAACGTCATTACGTTTTATCCTATATGCCGTGTCATGAGTAGCACAGTGTTAAATGTATTTTCAGCCGACCAGATTGATCAATGGTGATCGTGGTCGACGTGGTACCAGCTAAAGTGCTAACCATAGAAGTTAACCATAGCAGCCGTAGAGCTGAGTGAACAGTGTTGCTGGTCGAGGAGCTGATAATTGGGCGTTGCAGACCGCATTGGTGGGAACTGGTTGCATGATTGACCAAGGAACTGAATGGTGGTCGGTGACTACCTATAATGATACTTGCTTCATTGACCAGTGTAATTGGTAGCCAAGTGTGATATTAGCGGGAGTGTTTTTTGTTACTCCATGCATGTAATCTTTTAGCCGTGGGCTAATTTTGGGGTTTTGTTATACTCGTTGTTTTGGGAGTGTAAAGATATTTTTGTATGTTATCTATCCAATCAATTCATCATTTTACTATTTGAGTAAAAAAAAAAAAAAAATCATTTTTCACTAGTTGAATGAATATATCATATTTACTATTTGAGTAAAACACCCATTCTTTTCATAGTGTGAAATTGCTGTGATTTGTTCACCTTGTCCTTGTACTGTGTAAGGTCATTTATTTGTATTTATATTTGTTGCATTTTTAGGTTCGTGCGTAGTTATGTTAACTTGTCCAATATTTGGATCTTGTACACGCACATATTAATCAATATTCTTTTATCATTCAAGTCATACATTAACAAACAGTATTTGTATTTGTATCACCATCAAAATTGTTCTGTTAATCCGAAATCCCAAATCGGTTATCTTGTTACAGTGTTGATGTATCACAATGATATGAAACAGGAACATGTAATTGTTTACCTCACCTCTAGTTATATACAAACTGACAGCTGAAATATCACGCAACATAATGTTCAGTTAATCCCTAGATGTTTCATTTCTGGTGGAAAATTCCATCACGTATCAACAAGTTCGTTTCCAGAAGATTCTAACTAGGTCAACAACGTTAGACCTTTAACTTCATTTTATGTAAGCATCTTATTTTACTTCTTTGAATTATGATAAAATTCAGGTAAAAAATAGTCATGTAGACAAAATCTCTACCCTCAATCACGGAAAACGTCAAGAACACAATATAAATTAAATACACATAACATTTTTGCCAGATTCTTTTCTTTTATTTCCCATTAGAATAAAGCTATCTGAATCGATAACTGACTGGATATCAAAACCTTTTGATTGAAGAGAATTAGAAAGTATGTCTTAGTTGTTGACTTACAGGCCATAACAAAAGAAAAGGTTTGCCCACATCTCTTGCGTCTGAACAGAAACTGCAAGCATTGTCGTGGTTTTATTTGTATGTTGATTTATTTCAATCTCTTGATATCTAAGGCAAAATCTCAAAAAGGATTTTTTAGTGATTTGGGTTTTAACTACACGCAGGCAGGTTTGAAAAGCAAGTTTGCCTTTTTGAAGATGCATTATGTAATTAGCTTAAAAGATTTGCCAGTTTTTCAAGAGGTTGCATGGTTCTGTAAATTCAAGTTTTGATGGACTTGAATGGTTCTTTAGTGTTTCGGTATTTTATAGCTTGTCATGGTTATACAGATTTCCCAGTATATGAAGGAATTTGATGGTTGTGGAGATTTCCCAGCTTTTGATGGACTTGCATTGTTCTTTCAAGTTTTCGGTATTTGAAGGAGTTCAATGGTTGTCGAGATTTCCCAGTTTTGGATGAACTGACATAGTTCTTTAGATTTTTCAGTATTTGAAAGAATTTGATTGTGGAGATTTTCCAGTATGTGAAGGACTTACATAAGTCTTTAGACTTTTCAGTATTTGAAGGAGTGTTATGGTTCTAGTGATTTCCCAGTATTTGAAGAAGTTTCATGGTTGTTGCGATTTCCAAGTATTTGAAGGAGTTGATGGTTATGGAGTTTTCCCAGTATTTTGAAAGAGTTTCATCGTTCTAGAGATTTCAGTCTTTGAACTAGTTGCATGGTTCTGGAGCATAGTGTGGCGCTTACAAACTAATGATTCTTCGACAGTATTTATATGTATCGCAGTTATAGTGTTAATATTTACTGTTAGGTCAACGGTGAAAAAAAACTAATGCTCAATTTAATCTAAGCCCAGAGCTCATATTATGTACGATAACATTTTGTTTGCTCGTATGCTTTGAAGAGTACACGTAGACATGCGCTATTATAAATTATTTATTACATTTATATATACTCTTTGATATATATTTATCTGAAAATAATCATCTAAGTTTTGCCGTCCTACAAGACATGCTACAATAAAGATCCAGTGCCCAAGAATGGCATGCACGCATTTCAGCTGATCCATAAAAGACCGCTTATGCTCCGCATAATATATTTCTATTTGAGTTATTCCTTATATAAATTAAGCCACTATTTATAACACTTCTTGACAATATGTTTGGTATCTAATGACAATTCGCTCAATCGTGTGTGCATGTTAAATTCGATAATTCTTGACAATATTTTCTATGTGGAGACACGCATGCCTCTTTGTTATTGGAGACAGAAATGGGTGATAAAAATGATATTGTCTAGTGATTGATAATGGCACGCGCTTGGCTGCTAACTAAAGGGATTCCATTTCAGAACTGATATCAACATATTAAATCATCTGTAGTACTGAGAACATATTTCTGGTGAGCTCCAAGGAAATCTAACATTAGGATATCAGCGGCACTAATTGTTTTTGTACATACAGTGGTATGACGTTGTCATAGTTTTACGTATGTGGAGCGCACAGTAATTTAACTAACCAAGGGGGTAAACGTGTTGTCGAGGGGTGTAAAGGACAGAATACTTGGTGAGGGGATGAGGGAGCGAAACCCATTAAAAGAGCCTACGTTTCCATGGCATAATGTGAGCAATCAACAATAACAACACACAACACTTGCAATAAAAACTATTGCGGTTGTTGCGCGCTCATTTTTTTTAAACATTTAATATTTGTTTTTCACAGGACAGGAAACTGGTTTAAAATTTAAAACCTATTGCTTGCTATTACATGATTAAATAAAGATTCTAATTAGCTTTAATGTGACTAAACATGATTGTGCTAATTATCATTATGTAATAAGACTTCTACTTAATTAACTAAAACATAAACCGAATCAGCGTGAATGAACTTAACTAGATTAAACCCTTATTTAATAGAAAATAAGCTCATAATTTCGATCGGAATAGTCTTCCATAATTCTTAACCCGCTACATCCCAACATTTTATCGGAATAGGAGAGCTAACATACAAATATACTTGTCTCAAAGTAACAACAATCACGATATTACGTGAGCGGTTTGTGAGATATAGCAAATTGTCGGGTACAATGCCACTGACCACCTTGTACACCTTGAGCAACGTGCTCACAGAATGATAACTAATTTAATCTAGTAAATCAAGAAGTTATTGTGAAAATATTAGCTTGTAGACTTATTCGGATGGTCATGTTTGCGGCCTGCAGTCTCTTTAGATTTAGCTATACTGCAATTGACCCAAACGGTGTACACATAATCAAATACTGCTACAAGATAGCTATTGTGTTACAGTTAGTAATACTTTTTAAATGTAAACAAGAAATAAAATTTCATTGGGTACATTCCATTTACTTAGTAAATTACAGATTTAAATAACTTGGGAGTTCCAATGAAAATAGTTTTTAATGAAAACACCTAACAATATTTGAGTAATAAGGAGGCAAACATAAGTTTGAAAATAAGTCTTTGCAACCTTGTTTTGAGTGAGTAAATCGTAATATAAATAGTTTGCAATTGCTGCTGGTGCGCGTAATGCTGCGGGCACAACTTGGAACATGATTCAATGGCAAACTGAAGATGGCCATGTAGAACTTCTAGAATGGTGGCTAGCTGTGTCACTATGGAACATGCCTGAATTAGGGTATTCATGACACAGCGGTAGATCGTTAATAAAGATCCGATAACGTTTGGGAACCTTGCGAGGCATCAATTATAACTGGTACTAAGAATAGAGAGTGGTTTCCAATACTGACGCCTAGAGTCCTGTTTTATGGCAAGACTTGAACCAAGAGCGTGCAAAAGTTGAAAATTATGAGAGTTTCAAAATCACCATAATCATCGGCCTTTTAAAAATCTATATAGTCAATCAATATACCAGTGGTCGATGTGGATAAACGACATTGATGCCTCAGGATTGAATAATAGTTATCAACGGTGTATTTTGATAATGCATTTTAGTAATTATTTATCGGAACTGTACATGGCAATAAAATATGCATTAACTGAATCAATTAACTGATATTACTGATGTCCAGTCTGTGGCTACTTTTGTAATTTATACGTAGCAAGCCATTCCTCTAGCACTGAGTCTTGCTTACACGTATCCTTAAATAAAAGGAATACAATAGAAACACTAGAAAAGAAGCCATAAATAAGAACAAATAATAAACGTCATATTGTGATAATGTAAACGACAGTACTTAAATTAGGAATGCATTATTATATTACGTTGTCCATAAATAATCCACTCCATACCCCACCCCCAAAAATAATCGTATAAAAATTAAAATGGTGTTAAAACATTGAAAGCCAACAATTCGACTTTCAGTGTTGTATTCCATTATTAACCATGCACTTTCAAAATTAGTTTTAAACTGCATTCACTTGATTTTATTCCTTTTAGATGTTCTGTAATAAAGTATATTTTATTCCTTTAGATTTATTTTACTAGTGTATATTTATCCCTTTTAGATATTCTGTAGAAATGTTTTTTATTCGTTGTGCACGTTCTGTTTAATGTTTATTTTGAATGTGGGAAACTATTATCAATCTTATACAGCTAAAATGCTATTAATAAATGCATACATTTTTGCGGTCTCTGCACAGTTAATCAAGGTTTCACAGAATAATATTAATTATCAATTTTGAATATGGTCGATGTTTTATGCAAGTTTCAAATCGATGTATATTTTTGGTCAAGCTTCTAATTTTGGTATATCTTTAAGTACGAATAACACACTATCGTTACATAATCTCATTCATTATTCATACCAGCTGATACCATAAAACCGTCCAATTCACGTAACTGCATCAATTGATGACAGGACAAGGTGGATGTTAAATTGATCATTTAGCTTTCTAAACTGCAATTTATTATTTCATAGAGAATCGACTTACACACGTGGACTATCTTTGCTTATTATAGTCTCTGGTTTTATCCACTGCATCCCTAGACTGTTGTTTGAGTTTGTCCTTAGGAAAGGCAAGTATTTGTCGGTTCCTCTGCATGATACGGCCATTAATTTGCTAAAAGCACGGTTACAACCAACTAACCAGCCAAGCCAAAGACTCAGCGTAGGAGGTAACTGTACTATATTACACCTTACAGACCTTTGCTGAAGTGACTATAAAGTTCTATGAACAAGTAAATCTTGTACTGACAGACGCGAAACAGATGTCAAGATGATAGGTATTCACGTTTTCTACAACTTAATATTCATGGAAACAACTCTCTATACTTGTATTATTACATGATTGTTTTAGAATGTTACAAATCCCATTTCAACTGTATTTACATTTCATGTGTTTTAATATTTCAACTTGTTTATCGGATGTACTCCAATTTGTTTTGTAAAATGAATGTTATCCTTGGATCACTTTTGTGTGTTTTGGGAAAGGGTCGAGATGAGTTAGTTAAAACAATGAAGCAAAAGTAAAAAACATTAAGTACTTATCGCTATGATGTCACGTAAAGTAAACGACGTTTATGTTCGTGTTATATTATGAATGTTCATGCGTCATGAAGAGATATCACATATCAAGTGACTGTGTGCCACCCATTGAAAGATCATCTCTCGCGAAATCATGTAATAATTTCCCTTATCATATAATTGGTACACTTTACAGGTTTAATATTTTTAATATGTATTTTATTTATTTCAAGATGTTAACATACTACTTTATGTGAATCTGATTGGTCCATATAAGACAATGATAGTTTTGTTTTTGTATTCTCTTTACTGATTGGCTGCGACGGTGGGAATTCTCTTTACCCCACCTCAAAACCTTTTAAAATTATTCTTACTATCAACAATTTAGCGACCATCTTTCGAATCGAGTGCCGGGACAGTTAGGAGAAGGTCACATCTCTCGGAATATGGCCACTTAAACTCAATGCGGTTCGTTACAAATACAATTAAGGGTATCGTTTAGTTGATAGAGGGTTGGAGAAGGAGGGGTTCAAACCTGTAATTGGCACCCCACTCCTATGACAATCGTGGTTCAAATGTTTACCTCAATGGAGTAAATAAATTCACCTCTGAAAATGCCGGTCTCCCAGATTAAAAAAAGTTATCTAGTCACATCATTCTTTCAATTTTCAGTCTTTCAATTTAGTGGAGCATTAATGTCACATTGATAAGGTCAAACAATGTACATTTTGGAGGTCAGCTAATTCAGTATCTTTTGAAGTTGAAAGTGAAATGTTATGCTTTCCAGCAGACACTTTGGGTACCTGCAGTGCACGTTTTGATGATTCAGGAAGTTCATGTTAAAAGGGCAGTAATGTCTAGCGAGAGCGTGACCTATTTCCGTTTTTGCTCTGTATTCATATGTAGATATAAGGCCAGACTTGAAACAGATTTATGTCCTGAAACTGAACAGACCTGAACCACTCCAGATTTGTGTGAGATATAGTCTCACATATTGAATAGATCATGTATGTCATGGAGAGTGCTCTAAGGCTGGACATAAACGTAGAGTGTTCTTCACCCAGTGGTATATTACAAGACAAAATAGGATTAGATTCCAGGAACGATTCCCGTGGACGTTGCTAAAGTTTGTCACTTTTAGGAAGGAGATTGGTGAGATACGTTACAAATGAGGCCATTGGCCATATTTGACCAATATGAATTTTTTGCGTAAAAGCATGGATGTTTTATTTGTTAGAACATCGGCTTCGTTTGGTTGGTTCATCAGTTTTTGTTTGGAAACATCTCTTTCCCAATCAGTCGTGGCAACTTTCAAACGAGCGTTTAGTTATCAACAACCTATTGGCCATCACTCTCCGTAACAAACATGACCTGATACAAAGTTATACTTCGCAACACGCTTGGAAGTTTGGAAAACTTCAATTATTTTTGTATAAGTAATGAAGTGCAAAAGTTTGCGTCTAGTTAATGTAGTGAAACATATGTTTGAAAACATCAATATCGCTGAGCAGTGGAAACTTGCGACAGTCATTAAAGAGATTATACAATCGTAGGTTGAGAACCAAATATGCATTTAAACGTTCCTTCGGCATAAACACGAATAAATGTTTCATTGAGATAGATTCGCACCTGCCAAACATTAAGTTAAACAAACACAAAATCAGGTATTGTGTAGTTTGATTCAGCTCTTAACGCTGAAAATTTTGTTTGTTTCGTCGTTTGGTGACTCAACTAAATCACAGCAGTTCAGGTTGACCACATTTAATCTCATAATACAACGCGTACATATGGCGTGTTTACATGCGTGACATCACAGGAGCACAGGGCTGTAAATATTACCAGAACTGTGTAAGCATGATAATGCTTGATACGTGTTGGGTTTAAGAAAAGTTCCATACACCTCTTCAATTTTATTAAAATACGAAGGCCTATTTAATTTGAAGTATAACAGAATGGTAATCATAATACAAACCTACTCGGATCTCGTGCATTAAGACCAATGGTTCAACAAGCCCTAATATGCATTATCCGTTCGGTACATATGAGGTGATATAAACTTGTATATTTTATCTTAGTTTTCTACTTGTCATGCTTATCTTGTATCTGATACACAAATAACACATAATGTAGGCCAAAATATAGGTTATAGTGCTACTGTTAGTAAATACGATCTTGGTTTAAATAATGTTAGGTAGATAATGAATAATGTTGATACAATCTTTATCCTACGATTAAATAAGGGTGATGATTTGTTTTCAAAGTGACGTCTTTATTTTCTCAGAATCATTTGATAACATTGATAACAGCGCTCTTTAGAAACAGGCTGTGTATGGAATTACGTAGCAATTAATATGATTTGAAATCACTGTTTGACAACCAATATGAGTACCAGACACTGATAATCGTAAGTTCTGAATAGAGGCACATTATACATTATCGCCATAGTTGACTAAAACAATCACGATTGGTTCCAGGCAAAACTCTCAAACATTAACAAGTAATGATATTCTTTATTTCGTCATAGAAGCTAAGAAGATGGATTGCTTCTTTTAATACATAAATTAAATTATCTTGTTAAGAGAATGTACACTATAAAGGCGGTACTATACTTTTGATGTCAGACAGTTTACAATTACATTGATTTTAGCCAGATGTTTAATTTCCTTATAAGTATACTATTTAATATCATAGGTATTATTTTCTTTGATAAAACGCAAGACATGACCAAGAATAATGCGGATATATACATTCCTACGACATAGTCTGTTAAGTTAATAGGAAGATACTGATGATGTATCTATTTAATATTTTTAAGGTACAGCCTTTTCAAAATACCGCCATACGTAAATTTAAAACAAACGTCCCCAGCTGATATAACATGGGAATAAATGTTTTAATCAAAAACAAATTCAGGATACCTTGCAGACTCTTAAATCCGCCAGAAGTTTCCTTTTGTATTCAGTGATAATGACTAAACTTTGCACATGGCTAAAGCGTATAAGATATCTAACGAAATCTAGATCAGTAAATCTTATGCAATTGCGGCGTCAAATTAATGTCTGCCAATATGTACATTTGAGAATATCGCATAAATGTGTTACTACAGACAGAACAGTGTTGTACAGTTACAAGAGTAAATCTGCATTCGAATTATGTACCTGAAGAATAGTAATCTAGTAAAGAAAGGCTTACTCATTTATCCACACATAAAAAGAAATAAAAAATATTTACAGGTGTTTGTTGTCAGTTAAATACATTTAATTTTGATGTCATTTAGAATGACATATTTCACTACAGTTTTGAGCATGATGGGCGGTGAACGTTTAATAATGCAAAATGTTTAACTGTAAAAACTATATAGTGGCTATCAAATCAGACTCAATGAAAAACATCTGTTGTCATCACCGCTTTGCTCCGACAATAAATAGTTAAGTTACAATCTGTATTACACTCAAGCCACCTTGTGATAGACGAGCAATACAATATAATTTACAATAGATGAACACACCTGTAATAAGGTATATTAATTCCGTTAAATATAGTCCTATTCTACAGGGGACACGTTATGTAAATAAAATCCTCTTCGGTGCACAAAGAGCATAAAGTAACTATAATACCACAAAGTAAGAGATATAAAAATATATTGTATATCTTGAACTTCATACTAATTCATATTAGATATATTTCACTTAATGAATATTATAAGACCAATGCATTCAGCATTCCAAGGCAGAGCTAGGATACACATATTCATTTTACAATAATACCTCTCATTAATTTAGGTAGATTAATAGTTCAGTTTTGGCAACTAAACAAAAGCACTGAAATGTAAAACATTTGGGTTTTTTAAATAGTGAAACACATGGTTCAGGTCAGATCAATTACATACGGTACACGGACCTTCCTCTCAAGGTGTCTGTATTCATTTGTCTGACTCTGTTGTTAAATTGTGACAGGAATTTCTAGATTTAGAGTAAATTAGTCATAGATTTCATAAAGTAAATAAGTTTGTTTTAAAAAGTCTATAGGTAAAGCAATTACTCGAAATTTGTTTTTTTTTTCTTCCAATTTCAAGTTTGCTTTTATTAGCTATTGATTAGGAAAATAGTGTAAAATACCACACATGTACATATCTGTATTCACCAATATAGATTTTTCATAATTCAACTATCAATGCGTATTGCTATTCTTTTTCAGATAATCCGCTGTTGCATCATATGTTACTCTTTCATACTCGTTGTTCTCGCTTTCTATCAGTTTGCAATAAAATTTAACAATATTTATTTTAACATGAACTATAAGTCGTTTTCTTCCTGTTTCATCCAAAAGCATGCATAATGGGGAGCTCTACTGACATTTTATATCAGTCTTACGAAATATTCATGAACGATCTCAATGATATTCATTTTCGTACAACTCCAAATCAATGATCCATACAATAGCATATGTATAATACCGCTTTTAGATACTTTCAGCTGACATTCGATGGGAAGGACATGATTCAAAATCGAATTTGGAAGAATAATACGGTCCTTTAGTCTTTGACACTGTTGTCATGAAACATAACTCCGAGGAAACCGTATTAATACCTTGTCTAATATTAAACATTTACATCTGAAATTTAATTTATGCCTGTAATCTCTGACATATATTAGAATTTTGTTTTGTCAACATTTCAGTTATTACGAAACTGATGACCTCGTTTCATATGTGCAAGAATAACAACATCATCAGCATACAAAGGCCAAACAAAACCACAGTAGATATGTAATAATTTCTTCATCGTCTGCTTGCAGTTTGACGCCATTTAATTTCTTCATCTTCTGTTTGTAATTTGATACATTGTAGTCTGAAGATTCAATACAATATTCAAGACAGTTCAGATGGAGCGTGGTCAGTGGTCAGATAAAGCGTGGGCAGTGGTGGGAAACCTTTTTGCTCTGACGAATTACTTTCAAATAAGGAAGAATCAAGCGAATACATACTATTAAAAAATGTTTAAAACAATTGGGAACATTGCCATAAACGTTTATGTTATAATGACACACAAATACCAATTAAGAACCCGACAGTTGAAATCTGCAATAAGGAAATCCAGTAATGGTAACCGTACCAAGACCGGACACATAACTACACGCTCTCGGACTCTGTCATTGTTTTTGTAATGGTAAGGGATAAGGAAGTTTCAATTAATTCAACAATTGTACTTTATTCAAAGGCATTGAGCTGGTACAGGTATGACAGAAACGTCCATGTTAACGGTGTCTGATATCAAATATCCAGGATGCTATGATTAATGTTCCGGACAGTTCTCACTATTAACAACAGCCCCTGATATGCAATTATGAAATTATGCTAACACCTCCTTCTGAAGACAAAACGTTGTTTCGATAAAATAAAACGTATTTTATTATATTGGTACATCATTAAAAGGATGGAAATTGCACCAAGCTTACGTTACTAATTCAACAAATAAAGCGTAAAGTCAAGAATCTAAAATTCAGTAAACGAGTTCAGAATTCCTTCAATGACCATCTCCAATTATGAAAATCCTCTAGACAGTATCCACCTAAATTTATTTATGATTCCCAAAGAAACAGAGCCAATGAAGTTTGAAGTATATATCCATCCGGATCTATTCCCGTAATTCTTTCGATGCTTTCGAAAATAAGGTTCCTGTAATCTACACATTGCCCAAGAATCCCGTCTTTCCTCTCATGTAATACATACAGAGAACTCTAGGGACTATTTGGGGGCTCAACAAATCCTTGCTCCAGTATTTCGTCTAATATTATTTTTTCACGTATTTGCGTTGCGCGCAAGGTATTCTATATGGACACTGGATAATTAATGTTTAACCTGGCCTTACTGTTATAGCATCATGTAATTCATTGCAAAGATTACTAATATCCTTTCGTTGCTTCTATATCGAGCTGATTCAAAGCTTAATACCAGCATCACCCTAGCCTGATCTCGGTGGAAAATCAATGTTCAAGCCATTAAATCTCGTCCGTCGTTGTCACCAGCTCATCACGCTTGTGTCTACTTAATACGTTTACACGATAGTTTATCATACCTTTACACAGATAGCTGGTAGTTAACATAGTTTCGCTTTCAAAACACTCGCAAAGGTCCCTGCTATTATTATTATTGTCGAACTGGATTTCAAGAGAATAAGGACTCCATTTCCTGGGCTAAATTCTCTTGTCTTCTTGCGGCGATAATACAATGCCTTGATTTTCTTTTGCCTCTTCAACAGATGATCTTTGACAATTGTTCTAATCTCAGCTAGGTTCTTAGGAATAATAACAACATGCTTCACCGTTGACTTCCTGATAGCCTCTTCTCTCGCAAACATCACGCGTAAAATTTGCATTGACCCTCTAATCGACCAACCATATAACATCTCATAGGATGCAAATCCAGTTTCCTCATATGAAAACAGTAACCAGGGTGAAACCTTATCTAGTTCGTTCTTTTCGTCTGCACACTTCAATATCCTGTTAAAACATTCCTATCTTTTCATTCGCCTCTGGGTGATAAGGTATTGCTGTATCCCCATGGATACTCAATGGTAGAACCATCTGTTGCACTAAGGTGCTAGTGAAGCTGGTCACTTTGTCTGCTAATATGACCCTTGGAGAACCAACTCAGCTACACAACTCCGCCATTGCTTTGGCGACATTTTTTGCCTTGCCTATCCTGGAGACAAAATTCCCGGGGTCCCGTGTGGCATCATCAACCACCGCAATAACGTACTTCTGTCCAGATTTCGCTCCAGGAAACGGCCCCATAATATCCAATGCAGATTTTGAAAACTGTTCTGATATTATTGGTGGGCAAACCATTGGTTTTTTCTCATCTGCAAACTGTTTCGATGTCACGTGATACCCATGACATGTTGTAAATATAATATCTTTTTTCCTCTGCAAGTTTTCTAGGTCAAAAAATGATTGGAGAATCTTCTCTTTTTTTCTCTATATACAAGTTACCGACAAGGGGTCAATCGTATGCCAGATCCATTACCATGTTCTGCAATCCTACTGGTAGGACAATTTGCTCCACTCCACGTAAACCATCACCGGATTTCCATTTTCTCTGTAAAATAATATTCGCCCATAAAATTGCATTTGGTTTCTTTTCAGCCACCTGAAAGGTAAGAAAGGACTTTTTTTTTATAATACCTTGCAGGAATATATCTGCAGTGCGTAGTGCCAATATTCTATCTGCAATCTTTGCCGTACGTTTGTTAGCCTCAATATCATCATGCTGATCAATAGCTTCAGTTTCGATACAATTTGTTGACAGCTCCTTTTTCTTTTTCATCCTCATATCTATCAATTTTCTCCACAGTCATTGCTTCGTCGATTGCATTTGACAACGATCTAGTAACAATAAATGTCCTCTTCCTGCTAAGGATATATCATCCCTAATAGAGCTTCGGTGGCTAAATTTGTGGCAAGCCCCACTTGAGCTGGTCCACTGTAATGAGGAGTGTCAGCATTTACCACAGACAACTGTGCTGTATATGATTCACCGACTGCTTTGTATAAAGTAACTCTATGGAATTCCAATTTACAGCTCTTTTCAAGGAAACCCGCTTTTATCACAAACACGATCTCGCGCCCATTTACAATTCCTGTTTCCGAAATAAGTCTTTCTCCAAACGTGTCCTTCATAAATGAAGTTGCGGGATTGTCACGAAGTCTTCCTTATCTGCTTGATAATCGTTAGCAATATGTCCCCATTGTTTGCATAGCACTACTTGTTCTTATGATTCGATTGGTTGCTCTTTGATGTTTGTTTCACATGCTGCCATAAAAAATTCTGAACACATGCGTTTTTAGTACTTACAATTAAATTTCTGTAAAACATTTCTTCTGGTACTTTGAAAAAAATCATATGCAACTGGAACACGAGACGCGCTTGATCAATCCTGGCCATCTGACATCGGTACATCTCAGTACTGACGTCCCCTCGCTCACCAACGTAGCGAAATTATCATGTGGTCTCTTTCCAAAGCGATTAATCTATCTTTCCCGAGGTACATGTAATCGTCATAAGCTTGTGTTATGTATATCTGTATCATCTGTTTCATTTTTTAAACTCATGATTGTAGATTGTAGAGTGCCATTTTGAAGCACATTACATAGCTTCAAGATAGAGGGTTGTCCTTTTAAGTGGATAAAACATGTTATTGTAGCTTCTTGACCTTGGAAGGTGTAGAAGAAATCTTGCTGACGAATTTGATGGGATTTCAGCTCAGGTTATGAGATTCTCCGTAGGAAAACCATGTGACCTAATTTGTGATTGGTAAGCTTCTAAAAGACCTAACCTTGTTGACAGGTTAGAATTATCTGAAAATGAGCATTTGACCTTCATTTTGTTTCTGAAGTTGCGTCTTATTAGTTTACATAACGGATGTTTTACACTGACATAGTTATTCCCATCTTAAACATCAGTCTTAGTAAAATTAGCTTTAGTCGTGTTTAGAGAATTTATTTCTTTCAATTTTTAATTGGCATTACAAGGTCCTTATAAAGTTTATTATTAAGTAGCTGGTTTGGAATGAAAGTGAATTCATTTAGTAACATATTAGATTATATCATGCGATACATCGGGACGTTTAGCACATTCTAGACTACTATTACATCCGCACAATAATTTCATTCGGAACACCATTGGCACTAATCTGGAATACTGGTTACTTTTGAACTAGTGATAGAACTTTAAGACTATTTAGGATTTCATTCCTCATACTGTATGCTTTTTTTTAATCTTTCACTTTGTCCAGTAAGGAAATAAATTATTAAATGAATTTTACTGAGTTTGCTGGTTCTCACTCTTTTCTCTTACTTAGTTTAAGACCATTGAGTCGTAACACATGAGTTGCAACATGCTTAGTTTTGTCTGTCAGAATATTTCTTAACTGTAATACCTTCAGTTCATCAGACCACTTGGCCTGCATTGCAACTGCTTCAGATTCTGCTAGGAAGTCAAGACATCTTCTTCTCAATCATGGTCACATGTTTGACGTTTTACGGTAAACTATTGTACTCTTACATTTACTAGTGTAAGATTCATCCCTACTAGCCACAAGGTAATATCATCATCATGATCCTGATCATGATCATGATCATGATCATCCCTTAACCCAAGAGATCGTTATGACACCAAAGTTGACTTTACAACCAATTCTCTCCATCTTTCCCTGTTTTCTACTGCCCTTTGGGAATCTCCAAATCCCATGCCTGTCCACTCCTTAATGTTGACTTTCCTTCCTTTTTCTGTCTGCCTCTTCTTCTGCACCCTCGCACTATGCCTTGCAAGGTTGTTTTTGCCAGTCCAGATGATCATGAGACATCACCCTAATACTTCAGTTTGCGCTTCTTTTACAGTGGTCAAGAGGTCTTCATAGGATCCGATGGCTCGTTCGATCCTGTTGTGGACTTCGTCGTTGGTTACATGGTCAATGTATGAGATGCCCAAGATCTTGCGGTAGCATCCCATTTCGAAGGTTTGAGGCCTTCCTTGTAGATCTGATGTGAACGTCCATGTTTCACAAGCATACACAAAGATGGATATGACAGTCGAGAGCATCAGCCTTATTTTGGAACTAAAATCAATGTTGGTATCTTACCATATTGGTCTCAACCTTGTTATTGCTGCTGTTGTTTGGGCAATCCTGCAAAGTAGTTCTGGTTTGGAGCCCTGGTCTGTGATAATTGATCCCAAGTACTTGAAGATTGTGACTCTTTCCAGCTTCTGTCCACTGACTTTAATTTCTGCAATGATGCCATTTGTGTTATTTGTCATCAGTTAGGTTTTTTTCGGCGCTAATCTCCATACCGTAAGCTGTGGAGGTTGTGTCGAGGTGCTCAACCAAGTCAGCCAGTTCTTTTTCATCTCCTGCTAAACCATCAATATCATCTGTTAAGCGAAGGTTGGTGATATAGGTAATATATTGTACTGTTATATTTACTAGTCATTTTTCTTTGTCTCCACCGTTCAGTCATTTGCTACGTGCATAGTGTTGGCTTTACGAAACTCAACGAACTCATTAATTTTATTTTTTTTTCTTGAATGAATCTGCATAATGATATGATCGCATTAATTAATGTATGTACATCATTAAGATCTAAAGTATGTAACATTTCCTTATTGACATCTAAAATCATATAATCTTGTGGATAATGAGAGATCGATGTGAATTACTTCCCTCGACACCACTAGGAGGCAGTACTGCAGAATCCGGTCCTAAATCATTACTGTAAAGATGTTTTTATCGTTAGGACAGAACTGGATGTGTATGACTTAAGATAAACATAAATGCTTTTGTTCACTACCATTGGAGGAGTTGAAAGCTAAACTAAAAACGAGAAGTACAAAAGTTTCAAGAAAAAAGGAATAATTAGTAGTAAGGCAATAATTAGTAGTAAGGAAATAATTAGTAGTAAGCTATATGGTTTGTAATAAAGATGAGTTTACTTTACTTTGAACAAGAAAACCTGCATTTAAATTTACTTTGCTTGATTACAAAGCAACAAAATAAGTTAGCGAACATATTTTTTTTCCTAAAAGCGTGAACCTAGAACGATATTATTTTCTTTGTTTATGTTGCCTTGAGAAACGTTTATATCAAGTTAACTTTCCAGCCCGTCTGGTGGATTCAGATATTTTACGAATGTACCGTTTTGCTAAAGAATTTTGTTGGGGACGAAATAAATAAATCGTGCCAATCTAAAATAAGAACACTAAACGTTCTGTGATGGGGGTACTGTATTTACTTTTTCATTTAATGAATGCTTATTTGTACGCCAATGATCATATTTTAAATCGAAGAATGATAGTATGTATGTGTTATAGGTAGGGACAGAGATCTCAGTCAGTTTTGTGGGGTTCTTTTTGCTTACACAAGACGGTCAAATAATGCACATACACATATACACATATACACACATACACACATACACAAATACACACATACACATATACACACATATACGTATAGACACATACACGAATGTGCAATAAATTAGGAAAGTAGGATTCTGACCGTTTATACTTAAATTTGATCCAATGCGTATAATAACGACTTTCTTATCGTATGTAACAAGGTCGATAGTTCTTTTGAATCAATACGACTGAACTGGTTGCTAAATATGCATTAATTCGACTTTGTATGTTACGAGTCTATGTTCTTAAAATAAGTAACAGAAAATAGTGAAGACAACAAGCTTTGTAAATTTTAACAAATAATTTATTGCCCTAGAATACAAAGTGAAAATGAGAAAAAAGAACTTAAGGTATTGCGAACTAAATCCAAAAATAATCCAAGAATTAAAGACACAAGTCCTAGTAAGAAAAAGTTCTGAATAAAACTCAGTTCAAGTCCGGAAGAGATCCAAAATTGAAGGCGATGACGTGTCTGTTATGGTCTGCGAAGTGCTGATGTGTCAACAGTCTCTTGTTGAATTAAAAAAATATTATCCCAGGTTTGAATTCAGTACAAATTCCAGTGACTGTCTTTATCCACGCATTTTGTCAGAGCACTTTTGAATTTCCGGAGAAAAGAATCACTTGAATTCAATAATTTAAAGAAAATAAAATTCAGCCCAAACTGGTCACAACATAATACAACTTAAAGTGCTAGATGTTAAAGCACGACTGGTAAAATCCTCAGTCACAAGATAATATAGTTCTCTGCTTGACCTCAGGTCATAATTAGCATTTTCTAAAAACAACCATTACCTAATGGAAAATAACCTTCTAGAATGATCTAATGAGCCTTGTTTATTTACAACACAATAGCCTAAAAAATGCACTTAGGAATCTCACAAACCCTGACCCTGATTAACATATTTTCTCCTTTGTTTACCTGAATAATAATTTTGTTAATAAGCTCATACACATAGAGAATAATGAAGCTATTATTAGTGGTTTACATAATGAAATTATAAAAAAAAAAAAAAATAATCAGTCAGGCCAAGCAGAAATTAACTCAGTTTTGGACAAGATCAAGTCCAGCAAACAATGTTATATTACAATAACATGTAATGAAATAAAGGTATTTTAAAACTAAAAGACAAACAATTAAATTAAATACACATAACTGGTAAAAACACGGATTCTGTCATTGACAATGATGATAGACACGATCTTGTTCTGTGTGTTCGTGATCATGTGATCATAGAAACAAAACCTTTTTGTTACCACAAAGTACCTTTGATGCGTCTGTAGATGAGAGAGAGAGAGAGAGAGAGAGAGAGAGAGAGAGAGAGTTTCCGAGGTTCACCGAATAGCAAGGACGGGTATTCTCAGTGGCTCCCTCTGTCGTAAAGGTAATTCACGTAGATGACTAATGGTTTCAATATGCATCATGTTAATTCACTAGAATGAAAGGGATCTTCTCATATACTATTTGGTTTCTTGTAGATCTCTTGAATATAAGAATTCTGGTGAATATAGGAATTCTGGTGAATATAGGAAAAACAGTTTCATTGACAAGGGAGGTATTAGTGTGGCTTTTCAAAACCATTTACATTAATTTTAGGTCTGTAATTGTACAAATATGTTTGCTTGTGAATTATACACAACGAATATATTTAAAAGAAGAGATATAATTCTATGTGTTGTGATGGCGCATGCTGCGAATAAACATAACACCATTCATGTTTCAAGGTGAACCAAAACATTATTCACTTCAAATTGAAGGTTTATGCTATTGAACGATATATTTAAAATCATTCTGTCATAATGTTTGCGACTCGCCAAGTCTTGGAGAAATGTACTCCAACTTGTACAGGACTATCATTGGCCTAAACAACAGATGACACAGTCATTCGTGAGGGCCTCTGGAAGATAATGATAAAGTTTGGTTCCACTGTAGACTTTCACCAAAATGGTTGGGCAATTCAATGATTTCATGCCCGTTCTGGTCTTGGACTATGGTGAGTCATCCACACCATTCCCAGTCACCAAAGGAGTCAAGCCTGAGCCCACTTGAGTTTGATGTTTTCTTCCATACTTACACATGCCTTCCATGACTATAATACTGGGATTGACATTAAATACCAGACTGATTTAAGCTGTTCATTCCAAAAAGACTAGAGGCGAAGATGAAGTTACAGGAGGTGAAGATGAAGTTACAGGAGGTGAAGATGAAGTTACAGGAGGTGAAGATGAAGTTACAGGAGGTGAAGATGAAGTTACAGGAGGCAAAGATGAAGTTACAGGAGGCGAAGATGAAGTTACAGGAGGCGAAGATGAAGTTACAGGAGGCGAAGATGAAGTTGCAGGAGGTGAAGATGAAGTTACAGTAGGTGACATTTCATGATCTCTTATTTGCCCTTGAGTATTCCTTGAATGCCATGTCCAAGTCTGACATTCGCGGTTCAAGAAATATCATTCTTTCTCTATTCTCTTGGATTTATGTTGTTGCATACTTATTTTTCTCTCTTTAACCAACTGGATGAACCCGGGACAGACCCCCTATTTTACGACTTTCCGTCTTTCTCCCCAACCTGTCTATCATCTCTCTCAAGACCGTGTCGTGTCTGTGTCTGTATCACCCTTGGGGTACGGCAACGTGATCCGATAATTTCTGGTATAACGGTCACTTGTAACCATCTGTGAGGTTCCATCTGCACAGATTTGCTAGTGATAGGACCTAAGAAGGAACTGGATTCGCAGTGGTTCGTATTACCATTGGTCTGTCAATGCGAGTTTTCAGTCCGGCATTTGCCATCTTGGGCACACATTTGGTCTTCTCCCGGTGCCCTTCTTCATGCTCACCTCAGGGAATATCTTTCTTGACCATGGTAGGTCTGCCTGCTGGGTTTGATTCATTCCATTTCTGGGATATCCTTGAGTCTAGTCCATCTCTTCCTTTACATTTGCAGTCTCAACAATCTCTATGATTCAATCTTAAACAAAAGACACCATTATGTACAAATCTTTACCTTATGTTTAAATTTCTTCTTTTTCCAAATATTTGTTTATTCAGATCAATATATATGTTATGTATATTTAATCTATATTGTTTGGTAGTTTTCCTCTATGATTATGTTATGTATAATTGTATTTTGAACTTGACCTTGTCCAAAAACAAGTCCGTGTTGTACCTGACCAGTAACGTTTACTTTGGTAAACAAATAATTCATAGTTAATATTTCCCTATGCGTATGTGGATTCAATATTAGGATTATTATCAATAAACGTAAACATGCATATTTTTGTCCGGGTCTAGGCCATTGGTATTCCCCATGTAATAACCTGTGGTTCCTGAGGTTTACCAAATTCTTCATTATACTTTTAGTAGCAGATCTTGTCTCTTTTCTGGAAGTGAACTTTTGTCCTACATTCTGGCTCTTCTGTTGTGTCTTAGTTTTCTTGGTTACTTGAAACATTTTTCATTCCTGCGATAACATCTGAGGCAGAAATCATTTGTATTTTTGCGTTCAATATTTGATTTGGGTGAAATTATTTATCCAAATTATTATTCACTGGAAATGCAAAGTGTTTTTAATATTCGTGGATAGAAACATTAATTTGGAATTATAGTGAATTGAGACAAGGACATCTTGGATTATGTTTTTGTGATTAATTTGAACACTTCAGGCTACTGGTATATTAGTACGCTCAAGACTACGGGGAGATCAACGCCTTCAGCGCTGGATCTTGTTTCCAACACTACTGGAATTTAATTAAAGTTTCATTAAGACTTATTCCGTAAGTTCTTTTATGGTTGTATTCTAGGGAAATAAATTATTTGTTGAATTTTGCAAAACTTGCTGGTGTTCGCTCTTTTCTATGACTTAGAGTAAGATCATAGTTTCGTACAGAACTGTAAAACTTCCCTCCATCAGTATTCAGGTGTATTCTACTGGCAATAACATTATAAAACTATACATCAACATATTGGAAAACATGTTCTACCTTAGATATACAGAGATTAAAAAGTTGTGTAAAGATGTAAATTACTCAAGAACTTTTAAGAATGATAATTAATTTTATTTTTAACTTATTTAATAATACATTTTTCTATGATTGTAGAGTTTTCTCTGATAACGAGTGAGATGGCATTCTTAGAAACGAGACAATATGATAATAAAGCCTATTTGTAGTCACTTTACACTCGTCTTTGTGTTCTTGTTTTCTCCGTTTGTTTTATATAGAATGGATGTCATGGTGGGGGAATGAATGTTTGTATGTTTCGTTTAAAGACCAAGATTAAATTGTCCTTGAAGGTGTAAGTATTTGAATTGGAGCTAGCAAAAGCACACTGGAGACAGGAGCAAAATAGCATACATGATTTGAAAAGAATTGCTATATTTACAGTTTGTTCCGACGAAAGATGGCACAAAGTATCAGAATTGGCAGGTTTCTGGAATATACCTCTAATACTTGGGTCCACATGGAAGTGACGTGATGTCGTCAAAGAAGTTTAGGGGAGGTCTATTACAGCAGTTCAGTTGTGATACTCTAATTGGGTTAGTTTACATTCATAGTCATTTAGTTCAGGTGTTTACCAACGTAATCTGCCTCACAATACAATGCAATCTTAATCTGTCATGCACTATACACATACAACAAAATGGGACCAAGCGATGACCTAGAAGTCTTTGAGAAACGCCCCTGGGGGTCATCTGGAGTAGATTAGGGCATTGATAGCCTCTACACTATTTCATTTGGTGTTTACTCTGTAAGCTAGAGTCACATATATTCTGCGATTTGAAATGTGTGCTTCCCATATACGATCCTCAACAAGTACACACGATTCGAACGTTAGCATAAAGACTGCCAAGTGACATTCGAGTAAGTTCCTTAGTAGATGAATGTAAAACAATTCAGTGATTGTTTTAAATTCCATTCTTTTGTATTACATACGATTATATTGTATTACATACGATTATATGGTATTACATACGATTATATTGTATTACATACCAATCTATTGCATTATATACAATTCTATTGCATTAAATACCATTTTATTGTATTACATACCATTCTCAACTATCAACACATGAACGGAATACACATATTGTTTGACCCAGTTCACATTTGAATTATCATTCCAAGTTGACGACTTTAATTATCTTGTGTACGCTGACTGTGAGTGTTTACATCATTATAGTGAGGAAGGCAGACTGAAGACCTCCTCCACACTCACCCATGATATCAAGTATGGTTTCACAATTTCATTGCATTTGAAAAGCTGTTACGTTTAGGAACATAGAAATCAAAGTCAACAACTACAGTAGCAACTTTCATCAAAAACTTCAATATGTTCATTATAAGAGAGAAAAGAGGATCCTCCGTGCGACATCACATATACCTCATTGACATCTAAGAACAAAATTGGATCGAAACAGGTGATAGTGTAAAATATTCTTTGAATTTGAAAGTGACTTCAAACCTACAACGTTTCCTCGGAGTCGTCAAACAAGGTCCATTGACTTCTTTCATACCCAATATACCCTGTGGGATTGGAAAATAAAAACTGACATGTCACGAAACAGCTGACTCTCATCAACATCTGCTCCCAACAAGCTTACAGTCTTTGCGATTTGACCAATCCCGCTACCATTGAGACTAGATTTGGACACCCCAAGGGTTACTTTAAAAAATGGGGTGATTCAGAAGTACATACCTTGATGAGGCTTTGAAAAATATTATTGCCCTCAGTAGAAATGCACTCTTGAGATAAACAGCCAGAAAGATCTGAAGCCCATCCTTTCGTGGTTGTGTACCATGTTGATGCATTAAACTTGCAACATCTTATTTGGAAGTATTGGAGTCAGATCTAATCTTCCGAACGTCTAATGGGCATCGTTCAAGGCGTTTCTATGGTTGCGTACGGTAGACCTAATATTCTGAAGGCCAATCAGGTATATGCCAACGTAAATTCGTACAGGACTAAACATTCAGGCACATACAACTGCAGAAACAAACACTAATATGCGAGCATATGTCTGAAACCAGATCGCTCCGAGTTTGCAAAAAGGAGTTAGATTTAATAACAGTAAGAAGTTAGAAAATTTGGGGCAAATGAGTAATCTATTTCCTCATGTGCAAAGCCTGTACCCTTCAACATGTTTTAAAAACCTTAGACTTTAGACAAGTAAAGAATATCCACAAGAATCATATTCGCAATAAAATCGAAGTGAAACTAATCATTCACGGCTACTCATCTGAACAGACCCTCAATGTGATACCGACTGAGTCTGTACCGCCCGGAACAATACAGGATTGCACTGTAAAAGACCACTAGTGGATTTTGCAACCGAAAATGCATGCGAAATGAAAAAGTAACTTAAACTTCTCAATGCAGACTTGTCATATTTTCAGTATGCGATATTCTCAATGCAGATTGTCACATTTCAGTATGCAATCTTCTCAATGCAGATTGTCATATTTCAGTACGCAGTCTTGTCAATGCAGATTGTCATATTTCAGTATGCAATCTTCTCAATGCAGATTGTCTTATTTCAGTATGCAATCGTCTCAATGAAGACTTGTTATGTTTCAGTATGAAATCTTCTCAATGCGGATTGTCATATTTCAGTATGCAATCTTCTCAACTGAGATAGTCATATTTCAGTACGCAGTCTTCACAATGCAGACTTGTCATATTTAAGTATGCGATATTCTCAATGCCGATTTGTCATGTTTCGGTATAAAATCTTCTCAGTGCAGATTGTCATATTTCAGTATGCAATCGTCTCAATGCAGACTTGTTATGTTTCGGTATGAAAAATTCTCAATGCGGATTGTCATATTTCATTATGCAATCTTCTCATATGAGATAGTCCTATTTCAGTATGCAGACTTGTCATATTTCAGTATGCGATATTCTCAATGCCGACTTGTCATGTTTCAGTATGAAATCTTCTCAGTGCAGATTGTCATATTTTAGTATGAAATCTTCTCAATGCAGACTTGTCATGTTTCAATATATAATCTTCTTGATGCAGATTGTCATATTTCAGTATGAAATTTTCTCAATGCAGATTGTCATATTTCAGTATGCAATCTTCTCAATACAGACTTGTCATATTTCAGTATGAAATCTTCTCAATGCAGATTGTCATATTTCAGTATGCAGTCTTCTCAATGCAGATTGTCATATTTTAGAATGAAATCTTCTCACTTCAGATAGTCATATTTCAGTATGTGATCTTCTCAATGCAGATTTGTCATAGTTCAGTATGCAATCTTCGCAATGCTGATTGTCATATTTCAGTATGCAGTCTTCTCAATGCAGACTTCTCATATTTCAGTATGCAATCTTCTCAGTGCAGATTGTCATATTTTAGTATGAAATCTTCTCAATTCAGATAGTCATATTTCAGTATGCAATCTTCTCAATGCAGACTTGTCATATTTCAGTATGCAATCTTCTCAATGCAGACTTGTCATATTTCAATGCACACTTGTCAATTTCAGTACACAGTCTTCTTAATGCAGACTTGTCATGTTTCAGTACACAATCGTCTCAATACAGAATTGTCACATTTCAGTACGAAATCTTCTCAATGCAGCCCTATCATATTTCAGTCTGCGTTCTTCTGCTAGTCGGTTTATTCATGTAAATATTCGTTGAATCATTACATACAATTTTTAATATTACCACTACTACAATTACTGCTAATGATAATAATAATAATAATAATAATAATAATAATAATAATAATAATAAAGTTTGTTTTGATGATGTTGATATTATTATTATTATTATTATTATTATTATTGTTAGTAGTAGTAGTAGTAGTAGGACACGTATTCCTCTCATGTTTTTACTTTACCGAGATATAAAATTTGCTATATATTGAAGTTTCATGTCTTAGATGGTGGTATTTTTCTCTGCCCACTGTGTCATTCCTTCGTCTTTAGCCTAGACATTGACCAAATAAAATTCATCAACTCAGTGATTGTTCATTTTCTTGCTTTATATACCAAATGCTAAATGTTAATTTTTAACCAAGAGACTCTTCACTTTGACTATTAAGTATTACGTGTTTTTGTGATTAATTATCATCCGCCCTATATTAATATTTATTTACAATTTTTGTGTCGTAAAAGAAGAAGATTATCAGCCAATGGCATTCATTCTAACCCGTCAGTTTGATAATCAGTGTAAATAATACGTACTTACTCAGATCAAATTACATTTGGTTATTTTGCAAAATTGTACAACACTGGTCCCAACACATAAAGACATTTTATTCACGCTTTCAGTCTGATTCTTTTACTACTAAACTAGTTTTTTGCACACGTCCCGTGTCATTCAAGACATAAATTGTAAATGGTTTAAGATGAATAGCTCGAAACGTTGGGAAACTTATTTTTAACTACTACGCTGTTACTAATATACCGCATCTCTCTCTCTCTCTCTCTCTCTCTCTCTCTCTCTCTCTCTCTCTCTCTCTCAGAGAGACATGCATTCATATATGTGTATGTGCAATGCTAAATTAAGAGTTATGAAATTGAAAATTCAAGTTTCAGACCATATAAGCCAACATTTTAAACTTACCTTTCTTTTTACGCCTTGTAAATAATAAATGCAGCACAAGACGATAACCATTCAAAATGATAAACTTTTGCGATGATGACATTTATGGAAACTTGGGGACTATTGCCTAATAACCTAACTTTTCCTGTAATAGATAATATAGCGTACTACAAATGTTGATATTTTAAGAATAAATTGACCCCTATGACTAACATTTACAAACAAGTCACATCCTATTGTTCGTTGGATTCAATTCTCAGTTCGAGATATATTATCCAACCTTTGAAAAATGTATTCTCAAATGATTGGACGTATTTGAAGTATTGATATGTATAAAAACTTTGACTTTAAGTTCAAATTCCCTGTAATATTTGTTAGACTTAAGATTTAATGGGTCTTAAAAATAGTCATGAGCCAGTCATAAACAAAAACTCTGTGATAGCCACGAATGAGTGTATTTATCAAACGATACATACCTTTGGAGACACCGCATTCCAGTCTAATTTATATATTGTCACCAGACAGTAACAGTCTTTAAATATCTCATCCGTTTATCGCTCGACATTCATCCTGCAGTTATCTCCACTAATATTTAATAATCAGTGATCAAGTGTGGCGACAGCTATTGAATAAATCAGAATTATCACAAAAATTCGAACGCTCTTGGCTATTACTAATCACCGCCTTTGTACTAATTATCCAGCTTCGTATATTTCCATAGAGTGTCATCCGCCATATTGAAACTGCTTCACATTGCACCTACCGCATTAGTTATTACTCCATATTTTCATCCAGAAAACGTATACGATTTGAAATCGACACAAATTAAAGATACATTTGAATTAATAAAAAAGTAAAGTCTGATTCCCACGAACGTTTGAGCTCAGACTTTAAATATAAACAAAATATTAATCTCCAGCCATCGAATTATTTTCACGTAGAAATTACTCCAGAGTACATGTTATTTGTTTACTTTTCATTATGTACTTCGTATATCTTTTCCACGAAATTGTACAACCAATTAAATAGTACACATTTACAGCAAATGAGAGTTGGACACAGAATCTGAGACTTAGTTACTCCAAGAAAGCTGTCGTAAAGTCCTGTTTGTTCGTAAGTTGGGTGCGGAAGAAAAAATATTTAGAAAAGGTATGGAGGTGGAATTCGGAATGCAGAATGTTGTCAATGGGGTACGTTAGCAGGCCCACTTATCTGTGGTGACGGGTTGCTTGTACAACTTAGGCGAGGCTCTTAACCGAAGTTTATTCACATTATTTCAGAATAGAAAACTTTAAGTTTTTCTTAAAATCCTCCCATGTTTGGCTATATTATGTGTATTAAATATCATATCAGACATATTTTTCTATTTAAAATGTACTAAATGATATCAGATATTATTCCTTAGAACAAGAATAAGTTTATAGGTTTAAAACCCCGGTATTCATGTATGCATGGGCCCGTTTTTCAAATTCCAGTGAGGGCGAGGTCAAGAAAAACTTTGATCCGAACATTCCAAGTGATACATAAAATGTAAACAATGTAAAATTGCTGTCTCTCATAACAATTTATGTGCATATTAAGAGTTACTGTAATTTCATACTAGTGTCTTATCAGATATAGTTCTTCAGATACAAATAAATTAAATAGAATTAGAGAAATATTTTGAAACGTCAACGAATCATGTCACCACTCTTATACACTACACAGTCAGAACAGTGGGGTGTTTTTCTTTAATATCAGTACAAGAAACAAGGACAAGAAATCCCGTCCTCGGTAGTTTACAAGGGCATCGAAGACCGGTTGTCACATTTATATTCAACTGTCGTTTGTAAGACAAATGTACAAAAATGCTTTTATTTTCAGTTGCCAATTTTATATTTTCAGTTTAAATTGATGATAATTTTACTTTCATAGTCGGCTATCTTTATTTTCTTTTTATTCGTCTTTACAGTTAAACGAATTTATTAAATCGGGCAAGCAGTACTTTCTAATTACTTCGATGTTTAGTTAAAAGTTAGAAATTCTAGTGAACCTTTGATAGAACTGTTCAAGATCATCATCATGCTATGTGTTGTGATGGACGGATTTATTTACCGTTAAACAAGTCAGACATTTTTTGCTTGTGCCAACTATTGTTTTTAAGACGAGATGAAAGGAAAGCAAATTCCAGATCATCTGAACAGTTCGAACATCACCTGCTTGAATTCAAACTATAATGTCTAGCTTTGGAGAAAAAAAAAATCTGCTAATATACCACACTTTTACTGGGCCTTAAGTATTAGATGGACAACTTTGTCTCTAAAAAGAAATAATGAAGCTATAAAGAATTAGAATTAGATTTACATTGAAAGCTGAGTAATAAATGAATTTATTTGGAACAATGGGCTGATAAGCTGTAGTAGAACTTAATTATGCATGTACAACTTTCCAGCAACCCATTCATTAGCATTTAAAAATACTTTTATAACGAGCAACCAATCAAATCTAACGCCAATTTTGCACGAACTAATGAAAAACGATAACCACTGTATTAATCCTCATACGAACGTGCTTCTTTAAATTTGATGGAAAATTTTTAATTGGCTACTTTTTTTAAAGTACCAATTTTCGTAAATTTCGTAGTCGTTTTAAACAATGAATTCAACAACCTAAAGAGAATTTATTCATTTTGGTTTTAAAGATAAAATTAACATATTCTCTTTGGCGTTCATCAAACGTATCAGGTTTTAGAGATAATATGAACTATTATCTTTGACTTCCAACAAAATTATAAATCCTTTTAAAGATAACATGAACATTTTCTCTTTGAATTCCAACGAAAATATAATGTTTCAACAATACATTAAACTATCTTATTTGAAACCTCATGAAACTATCGTTTTTTTTTTAGAAAAAATACAATTTACAAGAAATAAAAAATCATTTACATTTCAGCGTGAATATGCTGGCTGTCCTTGTTTGGGTCAGATGAAGTTAATACCTGATAAAGTTAATACCTGATTAGTCCCTGACTAGTTCTGGACAAAATATAGGAACAAATATGGATGGCTCAAGAACAATGATGCAAATGTCTACCACTATTAAGTAAACAGATCATTATTTATGAGAATTTTATAACTCTATGGCTGTGTACTTCAGGATCAAATCGATTCAGTTTTGTTTTGACTCTGGAAGTACAACAAATAAAATAATTACACAATCAACAATAAAAAAGTAAAACGTAAGGAAATGAAGATCAAAATAATCTTTATTCTAAACGTGTTTTTAACAAATTTAAAAAAAGACTTGAAATAATTTGAATTTTATTTATTTATGCAATAAAATTGAATGCCATTATAAAACTCTCTGATATATCGAGGATTTTAAAAACAAGTGCTCAGCACATGTCAGCATAGATCAAGAATTAGTTTGGAATGTTTTGGAGGGGTTATACTACAATCTCATGACTGACAAGTAATACAGAGGCGAAAGGAACGAGGATTCCGAATGTATTTGTAAGTCATTTAACTACACCCAGCAACACAATTCCCCCAAGGAAAACAATAAATAAATAAATAAATAAATAAATAAATAAATAAATAAATAGATAAATAAATTCCGTTGATTTAACCCTTACCCCCAGTGACATGCTCTAGATTTTGTTATTGTAATAAATCTAGGTTATGTGCCATTTGTATTTACGTCTTCCATTGTATAGATTTATTAGTTATTAGTAATTAGTTGTTTGATTATGGAAAGTCGGTGTTGGGTAAATATTCCTTAGCTCGTGTAATTAGCCCATATCTAGGGATAAACGTCACGGAGTTCAGTGTTGATGAGATTTCATGATGGCATGGTATAGTTTCGTAGTGAGTTCAGGTCAGAGATGCATAAGTGGGCATGCAGCAAAGTAGATCCTATTAAAATCTAATTGTGTTGATTGATTGTGTCTCTCCATGTGAATTAATTGTTATAGGGACTGATATTTTGTACAATGGAAGAACTGAGAAGGGATTATTCCATAATCTGGAGACACTTTTTCATTGTTGCTATAAAGGTAGATGTGGTGGAGTGATACACGCTAAATGAGGCTTAAAATCATGGTCCAGAGATAGAATATGAAAATGGTTCCATGTATTTGGCGTTATATTTATATTTTCACGGCGTGTAGTACTGGCGCTACGTTACGGAAATCTAACAAACAGAAACCATGCAGTCGTGAGGATGGCATGCAAATGTAAAGTTGTGATATTCGTGGTCATCTAGTGATTAGAGGAAATTATTTATGGTCTGGGTGCGTTATTAGAACTTCCAATTGACAACGTTAGTTGTCGAGGAGTCCTTGGAAATAAGGGGAAAACAATTGAATTTTAGCAGAAGTCACGTGAGGGTTGGATTCGCTCGGTAATGGGACCCCTTGGTGTATTACACTATTTCGTTGTACTGAGATGCATCTAATTATGGGAAAGCACTGTAATAACCCACATTTAGGGAGTGAGATATGCATGCTCGTATACGGTAAACACTATTCATACAAGTCGCCCAATTCGGTCTCGATTTTTGTTTAAAAATCAGTGCATTGCCAGTGAATTGCTCAAATGAGTTGACATTAATAGTTTCTAGGATCCTCTGTTTTGTTTAGTTCGTCGATTAATTGTTAGCGGGTATAGTCTACATGTTTTGAGTTAGCGAAAATAGAGAATATCAATGCCAGCGGCTGGCATCCTTGATAATTTGATTAATGACTATTTCTAGTTAACCGTTTAAGACTGTACGATACATACCCAATGTGTTTATAGCCCCTGATGTTTCATTTGTATAAAGCATCGCATTTAAATTGGTTTTTATCTTCTTTATTTCTTTGGTACATACACATGTTGACTGCCCTGTCATGCGGTCTGCCTCGGTGATATTGTAACAGTGCATAACACAGTTTCTGAACCATTGCTATGAGCGACAGCATAACACGGTATGTGCCGCGAAATACAAAACTGACTTTTTCTCTTTTCTTGGGGCAATACAATCGCAATGTAGCAATGTGTAAAATATCGAGATGGTAATTTCTATGAATAATCATTGTGAAAATTGTCTAAATATACATATGCAATACTAGCTTAGGCTTGTTTGAATATTCCAACAAAAAATATGGGTTTTGTGGGCTCTTTTGGTTGTGGGTTTTGTTAGAACTGTGGGTTTTGTGGGCGTTGTGTGCGCTGTGGGCTTTGTTGGATTCGTGGGTTTTGTGGTCTCTGTTGGTTGTAGGTTTTGTCAAGAGTATATAAGGCTTTGTGGACAGCTTGTGGAGGTCAGTCAGCTAGCAGCAATCAAACTATGTACGTCACAGACTTTGTGAGTTTTATTGTTTTTATTTATTTATTTATTTATTTTAATTTGTTTTGTTTAGTTTGTTATAGTCATGTAATTTTAGGCAATATTTTAGACAGTAAATGTTTGTTAAAGTTTATTTAAGCACAAAGCAATATTTATTTAAGGAATTTATTTTTTTCTTTTTATTTCGTTTCTCTCTTCCAATTATATGCATTTTAGTCATTTCTAATTTATGTTTACAAGCAAACTAGATATTGTTATATCATTTGTTATTTGAAACACAGTTATATGGTCAAGTGAGTGTTGTCCCCACAGACCAATACTTTTATTTATTTATCTATTTATTTATTTTATTTATTTAATTAGTTTTATGAAACTAAAGACATAAAGAGAAGTTTCTCTACATTACAAAATATATAATTCCGTTTCTTAAATTATAGGTTCAACGAAGTTCTTAGGGAAATAGAACGTCTAAGTCATTATGTTTTCCTCACCGATTTAACATTCTAAATTCAATTCAACAATACTTTATTAATCTAGTAATCTATAAAAACATAATTTATTTATGTTTCTGTTTTATAATTTACTAGTTGTCTAAGTCATTGTGAGTGTTTTCCTCACCGATTTGACATTCTAAATTCAATTCAACAATACTTTATTAATCTAGTAATCTATAAAAACATAATTTATTTATGTTTCTGTTTTATAATTTACTAGTTGTCTAAGTCATTGTGAGTGTTTTCCTCACCGACTTGACAGCCAATTTACTTCCATCTATATTAATTCACTTCAAATAAGTATTATGCTGTATAGTGTGAAGTCAAGCAAGTGTTTTCCTTGGAGATTTTACACTTCATATATTACAATCAAGTCATATTTTCTCTTTTGTAGTAAACTTTATTGCAATTAAATCCATATATGGTAAATCTTATATAATTTTCATTCATCAAAAGAAGTAATCATATAATGAACTAATAGTATAGTGATAATGTGTACTCTGTGAAATTATCATATACCATACTGTACCTCAAGACAATGATAGTATTCTGGCTTAGTATGCAAACAACAAGACTGGTATAGTTATGAACTGAATTTATTCAATGTTTCTTAATAAATGAATCATCTTGTCTTATGGTTGAGAAGTAATCAAAAGTTCGAGTTTACTCCATTATCCCCCTCGTTAGTCAGCTGGTAGAATCATACTCATCCGTTGTACCGTACTCCAATGTAGTATTATTAGGACCGAGCTCGGCCATTACAGTACGTTTACTCTTAAACCTATATGGTTGAAAACATAACAGAGCTCACAAATTGGCAGAAAATATATATTTTTGCTGCACTTTGAATCCACATGTTTGCATATGCAAGACCTTGTGAAAACTGAAACTTGAATTGGTGTGTCATTAAGAACTAATTTTAACATCACTAGAAGTATAGTACGAGTACTCTCTCAGTTTTGACAAATATCCTAACTTTTCCTAAAGCAAATGTTTGAGTTTTAAAACGCATGTATATAAATATTGGTTTTGTAGTCATTAAACACAACGCATGTACCTAAGAAAGTACATGAAGTTTGTACAGTATTACTCGAGCATCTATAATACATTACTTGTGCCTTTTTGAGTCTGGTCTATATTCGGCACATGTCTGATGCAACACGAAATTGTCTTGAGCATATGTATCAAAACTCTTGTAGATAGCTCATTATATTTCATTTTTATGTGATTATATTTTAGAAGAAATCAAGTTGATAACACAACATTAACATTGATACATTGGGCGAAAGTTTCTTCTATTTCAGCAGATCTTTTCTACAGTCAAAAGAAATGACACAAAACCATCAAAACAGTCAAAAGAAATGACACAAAACCATCAAAACAGTCATAACCGCTCCGGTGGCCTAGTGGTTAGAGCGTCCGCCTCGGATGCGGGAGGTCGTGGGTTCCATCCCCGGTCGAGTCATACCAAAGACTTACAAAAATGGTACTAACAGCTGCCTCGCTTGGCGCTCAGCATTAAGAGGTTAGTGTTAGGACTGGTCATCGTAGCGATATGACTGAAAAATTGTTAAAGCTACGTTAAAAATCATAATCACATCAAAACAGTCAAAAGAAATGACACAAAACCATCAAGATTTCTATAGCGGTAAATGGAGTATACTCTTGTACTCTCAAGGCGCCATGTGCACGTATATTTACTCTATCAAAATCATACGAAAATTGGTATGACTAATAATGATTTAGATACAGTGATTGTATTTAAATACAATGATTTGGTTATTCAAAATACTGGAAATGGGCCTTACGTGTAGTCACTGAGTAAAATATTCACTTCCTTCTTCCGTCTTTCCGTAAGTAAAACCAAAGAAGAAGAAGAAGAAGAAGAAGAAGAAGAAGAAGAAGAAATAGGTTGAGAATATAATTTGCGATACAGAAACCTGAGGGTTTTGTTCATTTATTCTCTACATGACTGATTACTGACAAAAATCTTATAGGTAAACACCCACATTTGTCTTTCTGTGCGTCACGCCTACCAAAGGAGAAATCGCTGGTTTTAAAATACTGTTTTATATTATTATGTTCAAACATTACTTTTAACTCGCTCATCCCAATTTTTTTAATATTGTTTTTACTTTTTTATTTTTATCTTGAAACTTTCCTAGAACTAGCAATAGATAGTAATAAAATAATTCAGTGTGGTCATTAGTCCATGAACTCAACATTCCATACCATATAATTGTAAGTTCATATCACTCTGTCATGATGGATCATCTATACCATTATTTACTGTGTCTGAGACATTAGTTAACGTATCTGCTTGTTTGTAGATAGAAATAGCCTATAGGGGCTTGTTTGTAGATTGAAATAGACTATAGGGGCTTGTTTGTAGATAGAAATAGACTATAGGGGCTTGTTTGTTGATGGAAATAGACTATAGGGAATTGTTTGTGGATAGAAATAGACTATAGGGGCTTCTAAATATTTTAATTTGATAGTAGTGATGATCAGGAGAAGGAGAAGGAGGACGACGACGACGATGAGGAGGCGAAGCCATTTTAAATGAAAGACATAGATGCGTACCACCCTATAACCTAACGGAATAAAGGATATACCATGCTGCTGACGCAGCTTATTGGATAAGTTAGGAAAATAGTCAAGCGATGCGTATATTTTTGAAGGTATTGCATGTACCTATAGTACCCATGAAAATCTGGTCACACTGTGAAACTGTATCGAAATCAGGGTACATGATATGTTGCTTTTAATGATAGGGTTGCAGTATAAAAAGGTATAACTATCTCTATGGTTTTGTCAGTGAGCAGACTATTGACTGGGAAGTTGTGTGCTTGATTGTTTTGACAGATAGGTCTGACCAAGTGGTTTCAATACACTGGCTGTAATTTAAAAACTCAACGACACGTTCTTCTTTGACCTATATTTAGAGTAATCAATCGGTCCTTGTCCCTCCATAACAGGAGCTGTATTTTGAAACGTTAACCACCTATGAAAGTTAATCGAGATACACATTATAGAAATTAAAGGTAGATCTAGCAGTCCATTTGATTACTGAAGCATAGACTTCATAGGTCGTGATCAAAGCGCCAATATAGTCTTGTGACGTGTATAAATAAATGCATTAGAATGAATATCGTTCATAGCTTGATGTTTCAATCTTTATGAATGGAATAGTAGGAAAGGAACTTGGCGTGAAACAAATGAATTAACAACAACATCCGCTGAATAATTGGTACTTTTTTATTTCTAGAGTAAATAGAGTTCATCAGACATACAGTACGACCCATGTTTTACGGGCTCAAATATTTGTACTGCTACTTGTCTCGAAAAGGTTGTCGTGTAAGTAACTTGATCTCATTACAACCTGTACTACCAGTGCTATAGAATTATAGGAATTTACGGTAAAACGAAATCCTCGTTAGCATGGATGCATTAATATAAGCATTATTTTCATATTACTCATGTAATAAAGGAAAGAGAAACTATTGAAGGAGGACTGTTTTAGCGTGTACAAGTAAAGTCCATACATACTTTATTAGCTGTGCTTCTGTACACAGTTGATAAGCATAATGAAATGGCAGTCTGTGGTATATATTATTCCAACCGATGGTCGAAAACTAAGTAATATAATAAAAGCGAGACCAACAAGTTTTTCTTTTTAAATCAATCTTAACAAATAATTTAATTCTTAAAGTTTACAATTAAAATTTAAGAGGAACTTATAGTAATGTAAACTAAATCCGAAATTATTTTATCATAAGTCCGAAAAGAATTGAATGTTACGAATGAATTCCAACTCCTGAATGTGGTGATGTACCAATATCTTTGAATATGCTGAAGTTCTATCTCAAATCCAAAAGAATAATAGTGCTCCTAATAACTTCCAGGCCCTGAATGTGTTGATGTATCAATAGCCTTTTATGAGGTAGCAACAGCCTTGAATGAAGTACCAACAACCTTGTATGAAGTTGCAACAGTCTTGATTCATCACATTGGCGTCGTTCAAACACTTTCAATGAATTCAAAATAGTCTCAAAATGTTGATTTTCTCTAGACCGTCTTATGGGCAATTTGTACTTCCAATAAATAATTAAAACAACGTTTTCTTTCATATTATACCAACACACAACATCATATACATCTGCAGACTGATATTAAAACAAGAACACAGGAAATATGAACCCAAATACGGAATTGCACACATATCTGTCTATATATAAATCCGCACGATACTACTACGACTGTGTATCGAAATATTGTTACGTAGCAAATCTCATATTTTGTGTCAAATGACCTACGTCGCAATACTGACCCACATGACTTAAAAATTAGAATCTGCTGTCATGGACCAATAGTTAAACACAAAATATATACAAAATATGTTTTAAACAAACTCATCCAGTACGGATATTTAAATTATAGTCATAATTGTTTTTACCAAGCCTTTGTAAGAAGGATTTATCATTGTTACACTAGTATCATGCGACACTGAAAACTAGAAATTGCTTGTTTCACTACTGTTATGTATATGTAACTTGCATTGTTTGCTTGTTTTCTTTTAATTATTGCATTTCATTATTTAATATTGTAAAGCAACATTGTGTGTTGGACTTATCCTTGTCCAAAATCAAATGTATTCTCTACTTGACCTGAATTACTGATTGATCTAAAACTGTATTTTCTAAACAACGAATACATAGCTAAAATATTCTCTATATGTATGGGTTTATTATTTCTATAATTCTATGATTATTTTGGGATTTAATTCGCAATACCGCAATGTTTTTCATTTTCACTTTGTGTTCTAGGGAAACAAATTATTTGTTGAATTTTACAATGCTTGTTGTTTTTTACTCTTTTATGTTACGTATTTTAAGAGCTTAGACTCGTGATATTACATCAGAACAGAAATACTTTCTTTTGACATTTTTAAGCGTCCTTCTTGACAAAGGTCATAATATAGATATTTCCTTAATTTATTTAAATTTGTTATTATTTATACAATTATTTGTAATTATAAAAATCGAAATTTATACTTTACACCATTCATGAATTGAATCTCAAATTTTACAGGATTAGTAAAGTCTTAATGCTTGAAAATCAGTTGCACACTATATAAGGAAATTTTGTCTTTCTCTGCAGCCGTTCATGCAGTGTGTAATAATTCTA
>JAECUM010010428.1:0-52232 GCA_016617855.1 Megalonaias nervosa | reverse complement strand
ATATATATTTCGAATCAACCTCTGAACCTGCTAGAATGTCATTTGGCAATCTAGGGGTTCACAAGGGGGCTGTGTCTGTACATAAATGTATATATGTAAATATTTCGAATTACCCAATGTCGTTTGGCAATCTGGGGTTCACGTGGGGGTTGTGCTGTCCATAGAATTAAGATTATATATACTGTAATTATGTGTTGTGTAAATATTTTTTTTATTTTAAACAGATATTTATTATATAATGAATTACTAAAATATTAATGCTATTATTTCTGCAATTGAAAAATTACATCATGACGTTATAAAAATTTCTGATTTACTTAATCTTGAAAAATTATTTGTGAAAGTATGAGACCCTTGACTCTGTCAAGGGGGAATAATTCATTTCTGACTGTAGTAAAAAAAAATATTTATTTTTTTTTATTTCTGATAATAATATTTATTCAGAATCAGATTATAATATTTATTTTTTCTTTTTGGTCGATAATCTGAAAACGATGATAAAATCATTGGGACAATATACCCATCAATCTGAAGAATTTAGTTGATAATCAGATAAATTACGGGTAATACAACCATCAATTTGATGAAATTGGTTAATAATCATAATAAATTTGAGTAATATACCCATCAATCTGAAGAATTTGACTAATAATCTTTATAATTACGGGTAATATACCAGTCAAATCTGATAACAATGATAAAATCATTGGGTGAATAATCAAAAATATTAATAAATGAATCTGAAATCTGAAAAATGAAAATAATTCTGAAATATAAATATTAATAAATAAATCTGAAAATAATTCTGAAATCATAATAAATTGAGTACTATTTTAATCAATTTGATGAAATTGTTTGATAATCATAATAAATTCGAGTAAATAAACCCATCAATTTGATGAAATTGTTCGATATTCTTAATAATTACGGGTAATATACCAGTCAAATCTGATAACGGTGATATAATCATTGGGTCAATAATCAAAAATATTAATAAATAAATCTAAAATCTGAAAAATAATTCTGAAATATAAATATCAATAAATAAATCTGAAAATAATTCTGAAATCATAATAAATTCTAGTAATACACCCATCACTTTCATGAAATTGGTTAATAATGTGATTTAATTTGGGTAATATACCCATCAATTTGATGAAATTGTTTGATAATCTCATTTAATTTGGGTAATATACCCATGAATTTGATGAAATTGTTTGATAATCTGAAAAATTATGGGCAATATACCCGTCAAATCTGTGAAATTAGCCATTAATCTGAAGAAATATTAATAACGATAAAATCATTCTGAAATATAAAATCGTTGATGAAATTGTTTGATAATCATAATAAATTCGAGTAATATACTCATCAATTTGATGAAATTGTTTGATAATCTGAAAAATTATGGGTAATATACCCATTAATCTGATGAATTTGACTAATAATCTGAAACATTATGGATAATATACCCATCAATCTAAAGAATTTGGTTAATAATCTGTTTTAATTTGGGTATTATACCCGTCAATTTGATGAAATTATCTGATAATCTGAAATAATATTAATAACGATAAAGTCATCCTGAAATCTGAAATATAAAATTGTTGATGAATTTGGTCTATAATCTGATTTAATTTGGGTAATATACCCGACAATTTGATGAAATTGTTTGATAATCTTAATAATTATTGGTAATATACCCATCAAATCTGTGAAATTAGCCTTTATCTTTTATTTTCAGAATCAGATTATAATATTTATTTTATTCTGATAATAATATTTATTCAGAATCAGATTATAGTATTTATTCTAATATTTTTAAGCTCATCAAATTTAATGCAAGAATCTGCATAATTCAGAATCTGATCTATATCACACACACTCGTAATAACATGTTCTCGCTGCAGATCATTTAACTGTTCCTGCGTTAACAAATATTTTTCATCGCCGTATTCATCAATAATTATATTAACACTAAATTTTTCTATGTGTGGACGTGTCAATATTGTTCTGACGGCACTTTCAAGTACCTCTTTGTTGTATACAAAAACTCTCACGTGTTGGTACATATATAATACCACATAAATAATTGTTTGTGAGAACTTCGATTTTACAAAATCCTGGGGGCCCCGAGTGGCCGAGTGGTTTAAAGCGCTCACCGTTACGGATCACTGCCATTTCACCTCTGTCTGCTTGAGTTTGAGTCTCGAGTTCGGCCAATGTGGGTATTTGAGAAAGATTGCCAGTAGCTTCACGTGGGTCGGTGGTTCTTTCCGGGGTTTTCCCGGGTTCTTCCTCCACCATTAATACTGGCCGCCATGTATAGCTTATCTTGTACTGAAAAATGGCGTTAAACCCTACAACAACAACAACAACAACAACAAAATCCTGATCTTGGCGATTTGGATCTACGATGAAGATCTATGATCGTAGATCTTACGATGACGTTCTACGAAAGTACATACAGATTTATATTTAAAAATTCTCCCCTTAAATCAAGCAAGCGTCCGAGCTGGTCAGTAAGTTTTAAATGTATCCGTGATAACAGCGGATTATGACATCGCAAATAAACCGGATTAACGGTTTCAAATGCAATCAAAAATCCAAGGGGTGCTTGAGGCGTAAATGTATATAAATGTATCCCTGCTGGGCCTATCTGGATTTTTCAAGATCTACTTGGTAACTTCCATCAAATGCATCACATACAAGATTGACTGCGATCGTTGATGTGATATTAACAACACCTGGTGATATATGATGACCTCCACCGTAAAGATCATTGTTGTGTCTTAAGATGTTTGCTGATTGGGCTATCTTTCTCCATGCTTCAATAATTTTTGGAAAATATTCATCGATGACATCGTTGACTGTTTTTTTAGCTCGGGAAAGTTAAATCCTGGTAATACGAATCATTGTAATTCTGCTTCGGTTATTTTATAGTGGTCGAGAAACAGTTGTTTAAGTGTCATTGTATTTTTAAGATCGACGAATTCATCACCGGTGACTTTCACTGTTTCGACGATAATTCGATTGATAAAAAAGAGATCTGATGCAACCTAGTTTAGATGTTGTATCGTTTCAATGATCTGTTGACGCGTATCGTCGTTGTAGTGCTGTGATATACTGGAAAATAGATTTCGTAGATCACCAAATACCCGCTCGTGTTCAGGTTTAATTGCGTCGGAGAATGCTTTGATAAATTTTTCATCGATGAATGGCTTTTCACTATCCCTGTCAATATCATATATGGTTCTTCCTAACTCAGGAAGCCTTTCACCATCAGACGCAGTAAAATAAAGTCTCACATCGCCATGATATGTACTTATATGAGTCCATGGAAAAGTTTTTTGATATTCTGGAAATTTTAAAAATATTTTTTTATCAGTGACAAAATCAGTTCGTTTTGGTTCTGGTGGTCCCTCAGATACCGGTGGAACTTCTGGCCATCCTAACACACTTCGGATCGACGACTGATATATATCAACGGCTTAATCTGGAGTTCATATTTCGATCGCCGCTGAAAATGTTGGTTCATGAACAGTGATGGATATTTTGGATTCTTTTCCAGTGATTGATGTGATTCTGCGTTGGAATTCCTCATTGATCTGTTCGATCTGAGAACTGCCCATACGTATACTTAAAACTTGCCAATCTGGAGTTCCATCCGATTTATTTTTAGACGCAAATACCAGTGAATTATTTGCTTGCAACCCACCGAATGGTTTTGATCTAATATTTGGCCACCTATGATACACTCGTAATTGTACTAGTGCTATCTCTTTTCATGGAATCACAGTTGGAAAGCTAATGCTGAACTCCGGATTAGTTGAACTTGTTGATATCATCGTGGTTTTCAACAGTGTTGTATTAGCAACGATCTGTTGTAGTAATTCTTGCGATGACATTATTATTTATTAAACCCTGATTCTAAATCCTGTTTTTTCATACCGAAGGTCTATTATCGTTTTTCGTAGATTCTGTCAGTCATTGCCTCATGGTAAATCTTAATCATTTCTGTGAACTCCTGATCTGATATTATTCCATCGCTGAGACCTGATGATATCAACGAAGATAATTTGGAGTATGGTAGCGTCGCTGCATGCATCTTTATTGTATACTCGTGTAATTTATCAACCGCGCACGTGGATACTTTTTTGCGGTGATATTAAGAATAACAGCAACACCGCTTACAACGGTGACACCAATTCCTATCACTGATGCTATTATGTATGACGCTGACAATGCGCCAATGACAGTTAGTGTACCAGAGATGACCGCAGATGCAGAGTATACAATTATATCGGTAACAACGACACCTCAGCGGTATTTTTTTTTTTTTTTTTTTGGTTTTTTTTTTTTGGTTTTTTTTTGTTGTTGTTTTACTGTGTACTCCTCGATGATATTTTTCAGTTGGGTAAGCCACGAACACACTTGCTCGTATCTGAAATGTTGAACGTCAATTGAGGTTTGATTCATTTTAAGTAGGTGGTAGTTTAGCGACTAATTCAAGACACCAATAGTATAACAAGCCTCAGTTTTTTTCTTCGGGTTCCACCACAAATGTTTCCTCGTCGTTTTGATCCAGCACTACTAACACAGATCCAGAAAATCCAGTTAGTGGATAACGCCGTGAAATTGTGGTAGATATTGTAAATGTTGTTGCGCCAAGTACTGAGAACCTGTATATGCCGGTAACTTCAGCGCGATGTTTGATGGATTTATTGAGTGGTGTCCATAATGCTGATCCAGACGCTACGGTATATATTACACTGTCGGCAAAATTTTTTATGTCAGAGAGTTTAATGTCGATGATTGCTAGACTTCCAAAAAATTCATTAATAGCTCTATTTGTGTTTCTACGAAAATTTACAAATGCATTTACGTGAGTAGTATAATCAGATCTAAATGTGGTCATTCCATCATTGATTGTCATTAACGATGTCATCATCGGGATGTTGCTGTTGTCGACATATTTCTTCGTTGCAGCGTCGTCTTTTGATTCTGGTTCTCCAAGACCAGTAATCTTATTATTAGCCATATTGAGAGAAAAAGTCATTGTATCAGCGGCGGATAGTAAACGATCATCGATCTCAGTTCTGATAGTGGCGTTGTTGCTGTGTACGTATCTTTTTGTTGCCACATCATCGTCTGATTTTGGTTCTCTAACATTAATAATTGTATTTTTGCTCATGTTGAGATCGCCATATATAATATCTCCAATTCTTCTGATACGTCCAGCAATTTCTCCCAGTGTTAAGACTGATTCATTTGAATTTTTAATTTTACCGCTTTTAGTAAATACAGCTAAGTTATCTTCGGTCGCATCTGAAACTCGCAGAATAATATATGTCAACGGGATATTACTCGTCTTTAATCGTCCTTGTTTATCCTGAAAAACAATGACTTCATTTTGGTCCACATTTGCGAGACTCAAAAGATCAGCGAGTTCATTCTTGACCTGGTCAAGAGTTGCATATTTGGATAAGTCGCCTTGAGGTTTACCCTGAGTAAAATTCCTAGATCTTCCGTAAATATCTACCATTATATTTACTAAGACCTGTTTAAAACGACGGTGGACGACGGTGTCGTCTACTTGTATACTCGTGCACGACTTTATGAGGCGGTGTCGTTGACGATGATATATCGTCGAGTACAGCAATTACTTCACGGCCACATGTTGGCGGATCAGTTATTGTCTGTGTTGGTAATGTTGAATACCAGATTGGAATGCTTTGAAGTCTGTCAACATATTTTACAAATTCTTTTGGTGGCGCCAACACATACGAATCAAAACAAACACTCCACTTGGATCAATCGCGTATGCAACCCAATGATTACCTGGACCAGACCTTCCATCGAGATTAATGATACCAGTTTCAACATTGTTTGGTTGTTTTGATAATTGATCACGTATAAAAACACCTCTGAAGTTTTTGATGTTTAATCGCTTAGCAGCATCAAGTAAATCAAATTTGGACATGGGAAGGATCAACGAAGTGTCCCGGGAAGTCTTAAACCTTTTCCGTACCACGAATAAGGAGTTCCTGGCAGTCTTAGACCTTTCCCTGTTGATTTTTTTGGAAGTTTTTATTCCGTGTCCTGTTGCTTTCTACAATGCCATCCCAGCAGCAGTTCCAACAGCACCAAGTGCAGCTGCTTTTGCAACAGCTGGGGCTGCAGCGGCTATCAACGTTGGTATAGCTACAAGAAGTGGAAATATACCACCCGTCTTAGCGATGTCTTTAATGGCACCCGCAGAAAAGATTAAATCGTATGCCGGTCTTTGATCGTTTGGCTTCATTAAAGTGCCTGAGTTGACATTCTGACAATGATAGTTTATTCGGACCACCTTCGATTTGTTCTTTTATAGCGATATTTTTATTCCACCGTTCTCTTTTGATACTGGCTGTAGCTTTTTAATCTGACCAGGAGTCAGAGTAACACTAACACGATGATATGACATTATAATAGGAGCGATTTAATTGCATGTTTGGAAAACATTTACGCGTTTTCTACTGGGGCATCAATGACTCTCATTCGTCCACCAACACCTTCAAGTAACATTGTTTTATCTGAGAGTATAACAGCGATTGCTCTGTAACCACCAGCAGGTAGTCGAGCTACACGAGCTCGGAAGCGTATATCAACAACTGTTTGTCTGAACAAATCCAAGTGTTCCAATGAGAAATAATAGATCGGATATAATGCTGTGAAATCCCGCTGAGATATCTGCAAACCAGAATCAACATTCTGATCACGCCCCATAAATGTCATCAACCGATGATAAGCACGTGCAACATGATTATTCTCAAAATTCACAACACTTCTTCAGAAGGTTCTTGATGTCCATTTATCCTCAAAGAAACTTCACTAACTCCAAGCGTATCAAGCACCACTGGATTTCGTTCCTGCGAATCTACTCTTGCATTTTCCTGAAGTGCGATGAATATATGTCGTGGTACTGACACCCCCTGTTGTGATGCTATCTGCCATGTGAATAACCCAGCAACATTACTTTGAATACTATCTGTGGTCATCGTCAACCATGACAATGTTGATTTAAAACCTTGATCCATAAAAGAGAGCAACCGTTGTTCTTCGGCAAGTGATGGAGTCATTACTGGCATCCACAACGAACGTTTTGTTAGCATTACTTTACCTGCATTAACGGCAGCATCACGCCATATTGCATCATTGTCGGTGGCTTTTCTAACAAGTACCACGGTGTGTTTAGCGCCAAATATATCCTTTCTAACATTTCTGCAGAATCCAAATATATGTGATAGTCGAATCACACATGAGAACTCATCATCTCCGTTCAACATTGTTCGACGCGATGCGAATCCCAAGTTGAAGTTTTTATTCATTGATGCAACTTCAGTTCCAGCTGCATTTAGTGTTACGTTTCTGTTTTCTAGATGATCAGTTGTATCCTTTGCAAAATTCATTGATAAACCAGCTGATCTCGAGTAATCACCGCAGTATCTTGCAAGGCCAATTATCGTCATAGCAACGTCGATGTTTTCCAAGCATGATTCAATATTTCTTCCGTCGATGCTATACGTGGTACTGTTAAATAACGCCATGACACCATTATAAACAAAACCAACTCGATCACCAATTCCGCATGCTGTATCATCTGCTCTCAAAAGACTACCTTCGATCTCAATGAATGCCTCAGAGAGTAAGAAATATCTACTTGTATCCTGAACTTGCAACTCAATTCTTCCTCGTGCGTTTGGCACACGTGCGTCATAAAAATCGCGCACAGATTCATCTTTGAGAACTGACGCGTCCATGTCAAATGCTGGATCGGATATACGTTTGAACATTTTATTATATTTGTTATCGTCTAACACGAAGACCACTTCCTGCCATCAGACTAGCAGTTATATTTTTTCTTTTTCTGATAGTTGTACAACAGCCAACTCTGCAAGTTTTTGATTTGCAGTTTGATTATTATTTTACTAACATTTGCAGGCATCACTTCAGTGCTGGGTAATTTCACTGGCTGAGGTTTTCGTCGTATTAATCGTTCTAATCTGTTCTTGATTGCCGAGAATGCTTTGCTGGCAACATCACCAACAGCACCAATGCCTTTTTCACGAACAACGTCAATAGCGTTCATTCCCAGTTGCTTTGCATTCGGTATTGCTTTTGGAGCTATCCTTCTAAATAGACACTGAACAACATTACCGAGTCCATCTCCGTAGATCGTTTATACGTAGGTAATCGCGAATTTATCACCCTGACCATTACAGGTCCACGATGAGCATTATGTATGATCATCTTATTTTCTTGTCACTGATCTAATTGTGCACGCTTAATCACTGCGGTAATAATCATCAACAATTTCATCGATGAGGGACCGATAAACATTAATGTCCATGATACCTCCTGTAAATAATCTTTGACAAATAGCAGCTACATCATTTATAATTTCTGGGGAATTATTACCGGCTCGTTTTCAGCCAATCAAAATTTTTAGTCTTTCAACATTGGCAAGGACGTTATCGGGACATGGAGTAATAAGACCACTTCCCCTGAGCAGCAGGCAGGGTGAACAGACCTTTTGTCTGAATTGTCATTTGTCTAAAACATAAGGTTCCTACAGGGGCTGAAAAAATAACGTCAATAACGCTAAACCGAACCTTCTAACCGAGACTATTTCCAAATACGGATGAAAACGGATAATAAATCGTTTGGGTTAGTTATTTTTGTTATTTTATTTTTGACTTTTTTGTTTTTATTTTATAGTGCGTTTAGTTTACTCGTTGGTCACTCAGTTTTAGTTGTTTTTCACCCTGCCTGCTGCTATAAATTAAACATCCAGTACAAATAATATTATCAATAATGAATATTGGAGAACCACATTCAGCTAAATTAGCTCGAGAGCGATTAGAAGCAATTAAAAAATATTTACCTGTTCGTGATTCTGTTAAGCAACAACTACAATCACGTCAGGAATCTCAAGTTGAATTTGAAGAGGATACAAAACAATTATTTAAACCTATCACAGAAACCACTAAAGGTCTTCTTCCAACGTTAGAGAAAACCGCTGAAGCAACTGGAAATATAGCAGAAAGAACTAAAAAAACAAAGAAGATTCTACGAGAACTTCCAGCTGAAATAGCTGCTGCTCAACCAATGCAAGAAATACTTGAAGGTATTGACCAAGCTCGTGCTGAAATAGGTGATATAAAAGATTGTATACCGGAATCAGAAAAAGAACCAGAAGCAATAGCCAGGGTTAATTTGGTTGATAAGTTTATTGAAGACGCCATTAATCGTATTAGAAAAGCCGAAGATTTAAAATTAATTGAGATTGCTGCGAGAGGTTATTATAATCGAAAACAATTTTTAAAATCTGAATTCGCTGATGATCCTGTGAACGAGGAAACTTGGCATAAATGGATATATCGCATACGTAAAAACGCTAATCAAGTTCGAAAAAATGATCCAGATTTTATTGACTTTGAAAATAAGATAAAAAAAACTATACTACACAACAACAACAAGTATCACCACCATCACAACAACAACGAGTATGGTCTCCATCAATGCGACAAATACTACAGCAAGCACGACAACAAAAACAACAAAATCCAGAACAACACGAAAAGGAGGAGAAAAAAGATCGGCTGGAGGCTCCCATTAGTACAGAAACCGATGAATGGGAGAAAGAACAAAGGGAAAGATATAAAGAAGAAAAAAGGAGAAAAAAAAAGAAAAAGAAGAAGAAGAAGAAAAAGAAAAATATCTTTCTCTGGGATATTATTTTGATAAACCTTCTACTGGAAGCGGTCTTTCTACTGGAGGTAATCTTACTCCGTGCCCTAATAATGTCCTTGCCGATGTTGATCGACTGGAAATACTCATCGGAGGAAAACGAGCTGGTAATAATTCTCCAGAAATAATTACTGAAGCAGCTGATATTTGTAAACGATTATTTACAGGCGGTATCATGGATATTGATGTGTATCGGTCTCTCATTAATGAAATTGCCGAAGATTATTACAGTGACTGAGTACCTAATTAAATATAACGATTATAATAAAATGATCGTACATAGTACTCAACGTGGACCAACCATGGTCAGGGTAATAAACTCACGATTACCAGTATACAAAACAACCTACGGAGATGGACTAGGTGATGTTGTTCAGTGTCTATTTAGAAGGATAGCCCCAAAAGCAATACCGATTGTAAAACAACTGGGAATGAAAGCTATTGATGTTGTTCGTGAAAAAGGTATTGGTGCTGTTGGTAATGTTGCTAGTAAAGCGTTTTCAGCGATCAAGGATAGACTAGCACGATTAATACGACGAAAACCTCAGCCAGTAAAATTACCCAGTACTGAAGTAATGCCAGCCAATATTAGTAAAAAAAATAAATCAAGTTGCTAATCAAAAACTAGCAGAGTTGGCTGATGTACCACTATCAGAAAAAGAAAAAAATATAACCGCTAGTCTGATAGCAGGAAGTGGTCTTCGTGTTAGACGATAGCAAATATAATAAAGATGTTCAAGCGCATATCTGATCCCGCATTCGACATGGACGCACCAGTACTCAAAGATGAGTCTGTGCGTGATTATCAATATTATTCTTATGACGCACGAATTCCAGATCAGCGTGGAAGAATTGAACTGCAAGTTCAGGATACAAGCAGGTATTTCTTACCCGCTGAAGCATTTATCGAAGTAGAAGGTGAAATTTTAAATATCGCTAATCCTGCAGTACCAGCAGCATATGGAGACGATGTTAGTGTCGGTTTTGTTAATAATGGTATTATGGAGTTATTTGATAGCGCTACGTATATGATTGATGGTAAAAATATTGAATCAATTCAGAAAGACGTTGACGTTGCTACAACAATACTTGGTCTTGCAAGATACAGCGATGTTTATTCAAGATCAGCTGGTCCATCAATGATGTTTGTAAAAGATACTTCTAATTCTCCAGAGTATCGACAATATGAAATAGGACGAGCAAGAAATTTTGCTAGAAACGCCGATGCGGATGTACAAAGTATGATTATTAATGTAGATCCAGATTTTAACTTAGGATTTAAATCACGTCGAGCAATGTTGCGTGGTGGAAGAAGAGCATTTTCATGTGCCATTCCACTGTCACATATTTTTGGATTTTGCAGAAATGTCAGAAAAGACATTTTCGGAGCCAAGCATACAGTTGTACTTTTACGAAAAGCCACTGATGATGATGCAATTTGACGACCCCCCGGTGTTGATGCTGGTAAAGTATTACTGACAAAACTTTCATTATGGATGCCAGTAATGACTCCATCAATAACTGAAGAAGATTGGTTACTCTCTTTCATGGGTCAAGGTGGTAAATCGATGTTATCGTGGTTAACAATGACCACAGATGCTGTTCAGAGTAATATCAATGGTTTATTTACATGGCAAATAGCATCACAACAAGGTGTTTCTGCACCACGACATATATTTATTGCATTTCAAGATGCTGCACGAGTAAACAGTCAAAATCACAGTATTATGATATTTGATCATCTTAATGTTTCTGAAGTATCTCTGAGGATAAATGGACATCAAGAACCATCCGAGGATATTTTATTGAATTTCGAGCAAAATCATGTAGCACGTGCATATCATCGTCTGATGACGTTCATGGGACGTGATCAAAATATTGATACTGGTTTACAAATATCACAGCTGGATTTTACAACATTATATCCGATCTATTACTTTTCTCTGGAACATTTGGATTTATACAGACAGTCTGTAGTTGATATACGCTCTCGAGCTCGCGTTCTGAAGCCAGTAGCAGTGGTAGGACCACCAGCGATAGAAGGTATTGATAATTACAGGGTAATTGCTGTTATACTCAGCGATAAATCAATGTTACTTGAAGGTGTTGGTGGACGAATGCGATTGGTTGATGCTCCAGTAGAAAACATGTAATTAGATCGCTCATAATATTATAATGTCATATAATCACGTTAGTGTTAGTCTGACTCCTGGTCAGCTTAAAAGGCTACAATCAGCATCAAAAGATAACTGTGGAATAAAAATATCGTTAAAAAAAGAGCAGATGAGCGGCTCAAATAAATTATCTCTTACAGAACGTCAGCTCAGGCATTTCAATGAAGCAAAAAAATCAAATAAAGGTATAAAACTTAATCTTTCTGCGGGTTCCATTAAAGACATCGTTAAGACGGGTGGTATATTTCCACTTCTCGCAGCTATACCAGCATTAATAGCCGCTGCAGCCCCAGCTGTTGCAAAAGCAGCTGCGTTAGGTGCTGTTGGAACCGCTGCTGGAATGGCATTAAAGAAAGCAACGGGTCAGGGAATCATGCACGCAGAAAGCTCAAAAAAAAAGATCACGGGCAAAACAACACGGAAGACGTCTAAGAGCACCAAACGTACCACAGCCGGGCCGTCTAAGATTATCAGGCCCAGCATACGGCCGCGGTCAAAGATTGCCAGGGACCCCACATTCATGGTACGGAAAAGGCCTAAGATTACCAGGGACAGTTTACTGATATCGCCTATGTCTAATTTTGATTTATTCGATGCTGCTAAAAAATTAAAAATAAAAAATTTTAGAGGAGTTTTCATGAGAGATCAATTACCAAAACAACCAAATAATATTGAATCAGGTATTATTAATCTCGACAAAAACTCTGGACCATGCACACACTGGGTTGGATATGTAATTGATCCACGTGGAATTGTTTATTTTGATTCATATGGACTAGCTCCACCAAAAGAATTCTTAAAGTATGTTAGCGGCTATCAAAGTATTCCAATCTGGTATTCAACGCTACCAACACAAACATTAACTGCTCCGCCAATATGTGGTCGTGAAGTACTTAACGTACTTGATGCTGTATCAAAATCAACAGAACCACCTCACAAAGTTGTGCATGAATATACTACGTTATCACATTTAAACAGATATCAATAAATATAATGGTAGATATTTACGGAAGATCTTCTCGTGGTAAATCTCAATTAGGTGATTTATCTAAATACGTAACTCTCGATCAGCTCAGAAATGAGATTGGCGATTTATTAAACATAACCAGTGTTGATCAAGATGAAGTCGTTGTTTTTCAGGATAAAGAAGGACGATTAAAAACGAGTAATATACAACTGCCAGATGTACTCATACGAGTCCCCACTGCAGTTGTTAATAATATCGTTACGTTTACTGATCAGGGTAAAATACAAGATTCCGGTACGTCAGTCAATGATTATATTAAGAAAGCTGGTGATTCATTCATGGGTCACATTATCATGAACCGAAATAAAATTATAGGCCTTGGAAACCCAGCCGCAGATACGGACGCCGTGACAAAAAAATACGTCGACGATCAAGAATGTAAGTACGTATTAGTCAACGGCGGTATAATGCGTGCATTTCTCAACATGAATAATAATGGTATTAATAATCTTAGAACACCAGAATCTGATTTTGATGCTGCAACGAAGAAATACGTCGATGATAAGGAAATTCCTATGGCAACTTCGCTAAAAACAATCAATGACGAAATGACTACACTAAATAATACTTTTTCTAGACATGTAGAAACGTTCTTAAATTTTTGTAGAAATATAAACAAAACCATTAAAGATTTTTTGGGGAACAACTAACCGTTGACATAAAACTAGCCGACGTTAACATGAAACTCAATGATATTGTCAGTGGAATACCTAATATTGTTCAAAAAACTAATCTGATTAAAATTCCACACGGACAAATTAAAAATATCGTGTATACAGTAGCGTCCGGATCATCAACATGGACACCACAAAATAACACTCTCAAACATACCTCAGAATTAACTGGGTTATACAGGCTGTCCATTTATGGTTTAGAAATTACTGCTGCCACTTCACCATCACCGAATGTATATCATAATCCTCTGCTGGTGATGCTAAATAAAAACATCAAAGAAATATTTACGTTGACGTCAACGGAAATGCCTCCGAGACGTTACTGGTGGTGTCTGGAATTCGTAGCTGAAACGTCTTAATTAATTACTTAACGTCATTGTATAATGGATCAAAACCAAGGACCTCAGTCCTACATCGACGTTCAACGTCACAGATATAATCAAGTGTGTAAATGTCAGACTGAATTAAAAAATATAATCGACGATTATACAGTAAAAGTAAAAAAATATCGCAGACGTATGGTTGCCATTGATATAATTGTTTACTCAGTTTCTGCTATTGTTGCTGGAACCGGATTATTATTATCAACAATAACAATGACGGCGCCTGCAGTTGTAACAATTGTCGTTTCAACTTCAACGACTGTCGCAGGCATTCTTAGTATTATAGCTAAGAAGATATCCGCATGTACAAATACTAAATTACACGAGTATATAATAAAATTATATACAGCAACAACAGCCTATTCTAAATTATCATCGTATATTTCCTTGTACCTCAGTGATGGTAAAATATCTGATGAGGAATTCGCAACGATAATGAAGACCTATGATGAATCATTCAGAATCGCTAACAAAGTCACTCACAATAATCAAGGCGAATTAAATAATATCAATAATAATAATGACTGACTCAAGAGAGCTACTTCAAGAGATCGTCACTAATACAACCCCGTCAAAAACTACGATGATCTCATTAAGTTCGACCAATCCTGAGTTTAGCGTTAACTTTCCAACCGCAATTCCTGCAAAAGAAATAGCCCTAGCACAATTGCGAGTTTATTATCGCTGGCCAAATATTAGATCAAAACCATTTGGTGGACTACAGCCAAATAATTCGCTGGTATTCGCTAATAAGAATAAGCCTGATGGAACTCCTGATTGGCAAGTAGTTGCTATTCCAACGGGCAGTGATCAAATAGAACAGGTTAATGATGAGTTTCAACGTAGAATTAAATCTATTACAGGAAAAGAATCCAAAATAGCAATTACTGTTTACGAACCAACATTATCAGCGGTGATTGAAATAAATTCCCCTGATTATTCTGTAGATATTTATCAAAGTTCGATTAGATCAGTATTAGGATGGCCTGAAGTTGAACCAGTTTATCAAGGACCACCTGAACCAAAACGATCTGATTTCGTCATAGATGTTGAAAAATTTATAAAACTTCCAGAATATCGAAAAACTTATCCGTTCATTGAGAATCCGGATGCTTATCGTAGTTACACACATTATGCTCATTTTGTAGATTTCATTCAGGGTAAGAAAGGTACAACAAGAATAGCAATAATTAACATTGAAGAAATTAACTCAAAATCAAGACCAATTAAATCTGAACATGAACGTGTACTTATGGGTAAATAGGTACTATTGTTAATGACATGGTCATAAATTTCTTTATCTGATGGGCAGTTTACTAAAATCTGAATAATAATCAATTCCTATGATTAAAGCAATTGTATATATAATGAAGCGAGATAACTCTGTCCCCTCTCTCTGCAGAGTAAATTAAACGATTATTTCCCTTACTACTACGTTTGATTTATAGACAACGAATATATTTTGTTTTTCGTTGATTATTTAGTGATTTATTTGTTCTCCGTTAGCAATTAGCTGTCACTGGAGCAGTAATTTGTAATAGAAAAGGATATTTATGCACCTTTTGACTCTGATGAATTTAAATCAAGTCAGTTTACACAAGTGCGTAATTACAAATCAGAGTTATTTTTAGCAACACAGCTGTGTACATATATTTTCACCTAAGGAACGATAACTCACACAGAAAATGTAATGTGCGATTATTTTATGCGATTGCTTTATACAGTATATTTTAAGAATTGCGTTTGGAAATTGAAGTAAATCTACGCTACAGTTGTACAGTGATTGTGATTTTATTCAGTATACTGGTCGTACGTAATTTGCCTGCTTATTCGGTGTTGGGTTAAGTACATAATAATTTTAAAACGTCTATATGTCTGAATCGGAAAAATTGCTCAGTGTTATATCGTTGGGACTATGATACTGACGGCCGTGGTTCGATTCCTGTGGCTGACGAGTGTCGACAGTATTAGGAACGATGCCATTTTATATATAAAATTGGGGATCGAAGCACAGCTCCAACGAATTCAATACCCCCTCATCACGTTAAACAACGTGGTGAGTGCGTTTTGCACTTACCCCGGGGTTTGATTTGGTGGGGGGGGTATTAAATTCGCAATGCCTAGACAGTCCTCTGAATCTCTAAAATTTCGTTTCGGTTTCGTTTCGTTTCGTTTAGCGATTCGCCCGGGGATGTGTCTATGCAAAAGCTCCATAAAATAATCAGTAGCATGCCTGAGCTCTCTACCTCATTGAAGAACCCCATAAAGAAACATTCAGAAAGAATGCTAGCCAAATTGAAACAGAACATGGGGTGCCAATAACGGTCATAACAAAGACATCATCATGCAAAGGACCCCATGAAAGGCACAAAGGCTATCAAGGGGCCCAGTGACGGGTAACCGCTTACGATGCTACTGATTATTTTTGATATTTTAAATAATAATAATAATTATATAACATAATAATAATAATATAACATACAAAGACCAAGTCAGTCAACCTAATATATATATATATATATATATATATATATATATATATATATATATATATATATATATATATATATATATATATATATATATAAGACCAAGTCAACCTAACATAAAATAATAATACATATACAAAATACAAAGTCAGTCAACTTTAGAACCGAAATGTTAAGTTCAAGGTCAAAAGTCAAAGTCAAGGTCAAAAGTCAAGGTCAAGTTCAAGGTCAAAAGTCAAAGTTAAAAACTTGAATGTCAATTATTTTTTTATTTTAAAGAAATAATTATTATATAATGAACCAAGAAAATATTAATGCTATTATTTACGCTATTAAAAAATTAAAACATGACGGAATAAATCTCTCTGATAATCTCGATCCTGAGAAAATATTATGCGATTATGAAATATTACAACAACGAAAATTCTACAATAAATACACATTACCATCCAATTATAAATTCGTGAAATCAATTTATCAGTCTATGTTAGAATCCTTGGCAATGGTAAATGACAAACAGATAAAGCTGTTTGTGCCTCTTGCACGTTCGATCGAAAATATCAGATCCGAGCTATCTCGTGAATACGAGAAAAAAAAGATTGTGGACAATCGTGTAATGCAATTGAGAAAGATTATGTTATTTGATTCTGTCAATGACACAGAGTGAAAGCGTCAGGAATAATTAACAGAACTATACAGTAAAAAAAAAAATATTTATTTATTCTGTTTGTTTTTTTGTTTTTTTGTTTTTTTGTTAGGTTTTTTTAAGTTAGGAAGACAGAGTTAGATATATTCAAATATTATCGGCTGATCATATTTTATTGAATATGTAGATTTGTATGTTTTATTTGCGACAAATTGTACCGATTGTGGATGTATGCTAAAATATTTGGCAGCTGCATTTATTGACGGAAAAGTTATTTCTTGGCCTGTTTCTGTATTTACGGATTTAATAACTCTCTTTCCGAATACTTTACACCTTCCTGTATTTCCACGTGCAGACTTCTGACTCTGTGTAATAGCCTGCAGGTTAGATAACCGATTATTTTGGGGATTTCCATCAATGTGATCAACTACAAGTCCATTTTTAACGACTCCATGAAAACATTCGAATATGAATCTATTTGATAAATAATTTTTATTTCTACTGGTATTGAATCTAAAATAACCAAATTTATCAAGGCTACCGACTGGTTTTTTTTATTTACAGTGTCTGATTACACCATCTCGTGATGCTTCATAATTTTGTATTATAGGATGTTTAACAAATTCGTGTTTCTCATAGTACTCAATTTTCAATTTTCTTATAATATTATTGTCAATCATTTTTTCATGAGTCTGCTTTGTTTGATTCATTATATATAAATTACATTTGTTTAAATCATTATTTGTTTGATTCATTATATATGAATTACATTTGTTTAAATCATTATTTGTTTGATTAATTATATATAAATTACATTTCTTTAAATCATTATTTGTTTGATTCATTATATAATCATTGTCAATATCATTATTTTGAATCTGATTTGTCTGATTCATTTTATATATATATTATTTGTTTAAATCGTTATTTTGAGAATCTGGCCAAATAATCTTCTGCTGATTTTATAGGAGATTCGCCCGACGTTTTCTTATCGTAATATCGTTTTAATTCCCTGTATTTTTTTTCCGCCGCATTTTAAACACAGCTGAGTTTTTCCTCTTACTCCAACACTGCATTGAATATATGGTATTGGTCCTGTACTCCCATTTTTGATGCTTTGCATATGATATCCGCAATATTCGTTTACACACGATTTATTACAAGAAATAGTATGTCCGATTTTAAGCCAGGCACATTTGTTCTTTGTTTCAATCATTATTATATACTAAAATTTCAATTTGAATATTTGCCTTAATTATAATGGATAATGAATTATCCAACGTTGAACCTTATAGACCTAGATTTGATCTTGACAGACTATCAGAATATAAATTTAGTACTTTGATGCAAGATATAGCTTTAACAAATGAGGATATAACCGAACGTATCCGTGAAGCCAAGAAGGAATTTCGTAATAGTGGTGCTGCTCATGTATGGTCAACATTCCGAATCGGAAATATTGTCGATACTATAATGAATGACAAACGAGGAAAAGCAATTATTAATCACCTTGATGATCAAAAATATTTTATTTTAATAAAATTTATTGTAAATACAGAAGAAGATACTTGGATTATTCGTGACAAGCGTGATCCAGTCCGCATACAGTCAGGAAATAATATTGTTCTTTTGAGTAATAAATCTAAGCCCGGAATACTAACCGGTGTTGACAAACAGTATTATGAACGAGCATATCCCGTTACTGAGGTTGTATATGCAATATATCCGCTGACTAATAAACCTGACGTTGGGGATCTCAAACCGATGAGACTGTCAGAATCAAAAATAAACTGTGTAGCTGAACGAGTTGCAGAACATTTCATAAATGCGATACGTGGTAATGGTTTAACAGATTTACGACGTAAAAAAATAAATACGTGGGCTGAATCAGTTAAAGATACTGGGGCATCTATTAAAGATGTTGCTGAGTTGGGAAAGCTATTAAAATTTCCAATAACAGTGAAGACATTAACCGGAGAGATTTTATATAAATCAAAATATGAATCAAGAGGAGCTTCGATAGATATTATTGATCATAATGCACATGCATGGACTATGGCAGTAACGATATTTCCACGAGACAGAACGGTTAAATTTTATGATGGTCATATATTTGATTTTATCAAAAATATCAGTAAAAGTGACCCTGTATCTGTTTGGTTATTTCAAAGTTCAGAATATGATTATTACGATCTGTTTGTACGGTCTGGTGGAGATATTTATCGTACAGAATCTCTTAATGTAGAAATGGAACATCTTGCGCTGAAATATATTTCTGACGACGTCAAAGTTAGACAATTATTAAATAATTGTTTTACTGTTCCATCTGTAGCGGCTCACTTTGCTCAGGAGAAAAATGCATGGAAACCAACACGATCGGAATTTCTTGAAGATATCCATAAAAGCTGCGTAGAATATGGGCGCGGAGGATTGTGGAATACTAAATATAAGTATAATGATGTTATATCCGTTGATATGGTAGCATGTTATCCTGGGAGTTTTATTGGGTACGGAGAATGTTCTGAATACTTTAAGAGATTTGGACATCCATCACATGAGATGACCAGAGTTGCGATAAACGGACCATTACCAGATTTTGACTTAACCGGATTCGCATATATAGAATCATTTAAGTTTGTAGAAAATCTCCATCCGATTAATTATGTTTGGTTTGGAAGACATTTTTTAGAAAAATGTTGGGTTCCAATAGTACTATTGCGATATATGCTTGATGCTGGAATTTTAACATTATTGAGGGTGAGTGAAGCAATTATATCGTATCGGTCACAGAAGCAAGTTTGGTTACCAGAACCAAATAGATTTAATATCGATGATGCCAGGAAAGAATTTCCTGATCTCAACGAAGATGACATTATTAAAATTACTAATAATATACGTAAATGCAGAGATGAGCATGATGAGAAACTTGCAAAAGATCTTGGTAGAAAGATAATTGGTAAATTTACTCAAGGAGGAGCATATGATCATAAAAGACACTGTACAAGATTGATTATGGACGATGTTGAACTCGATTTTATAATCGCTGATACAACGGAAAAAAAAAACAGATTTATAAGCCGATGTAATGCTTATTTGTCAGACGGAACCAAACTAGGTACAATTGTGAGCTATGTTGATGGTGACTCACCGCAATTTACTCATTTAAGATCATCGATGTTGGCATATGTTTCGATAAATCTACTGTCTATGATAAATAGATTTCCTCGTGATGCTGTCAGAGTCGCCACGGATTCGTTTTATATAAATAAAAAATATACAGATTTGTTAAAACCGCTACTTGGTAATGGTGAATGGGGATCATGGAGAATAAAACAAGAAAATATACTTAGTTATTCTGAATCTGCCGACGTTGAAATTAAGGAAATATATTACAAAAATAATAATCAAGTATCAAAGTCATCTGCACCATCTGTATACGATCCTGTGGCTAGACATAAAAACTGTTTATCTTAACGGATGCGGTGGTTCAGGTAAAACAACGCGTGTGATTAAATTATTCATGAATAATAATTCAGATATAATTGTTGTGACACCGACACATAAATTAGCCAGGGAAATAAAAGAGCGAGGAGTAAAATCATGTACATACCATAGTTTCTTTAGATGGTGCGGAGATACATGGACTCCTGAGCGAATGGGTGAGAAATATATACCTAAATATATTATATGGGACGAGGTAGACACGGTGTCGTTAGAAATATTAAAAACATTTCTTGATTGGCTATTAACAAAGAATACTGCTGTAATAATGTGTGGTGATCATGGTCAACCACCACCCTTTATTGGACAGTCTCCACATGAATGGCTGAAGAATAACGTAGGTTATTATGAAGAAATAAATGATGACCATAGAGCTATTGATGAACCGCTGAAGGAGTTTAAAAGATTAATCAGACTACAACCAGACAGAGTACAATGTGAAATAATGCGAGAAGTAATTCCAGAGACTACAATGAATGATTTTCTGAGTTTATGGAATCCCGCTGATTTAATAGTTGCAAGTAGAAAGATAGCTCGTGATGAACTACAGGAGAAATTATTTCTGTTACATAAAGAAAAGTTTTCAGATCTACCTGTACCATTATGTTATCGCCCAGCAGATACTCGACGACAGAATATTGATGTTGAAATTCCTGGTGGTGGAATACAGAATCTCGTCTTGAATGATATTATTTTAGTCGATATTAATGTTGTTGAGAATGCGCTGAGTATGAATAAATCACCGTGGACGTTAGGATACGCTATAACGATTCATTCGTCACAGGGGATTTCTGATACAAATATCTATTTCTGATACAAATATCTGGATTATAGATGATCGGATTGAATGGTCGAATTTAGTCTATCTCGCAGTTTCTCGAGTCAGAAGAATATATCAACTACATAGGGTTATTATGAATTTTACAGAAAATAATGATCAGACTGTTAGCAATGACGTAATAAGAAACAAACTATCTAGTTATAAGCAATGTGACAAAAAAAATAATCGCGACTTTGATATGGATGCTGAATTTATTATAACACTAAAACAACGACAGAATAATCATTGTGCAAGCTGTAACTGTAATATGTTATGGCAATATTCGAATAATAATCCAAGACAATTTACCGTAGACAGAATTAATAGTGATCTTGGTCATACACGTGATAATGTGATGCTGACCTGTCTTGAATGTAATCGACGTAGAGGTTCTGGTTATGTAATTGTATGTGGTGGTAATTGTGTGTCTTTCAGGAATTACTTGTAATTGTTCACGTACAAATCCACGTTGAGGAGCTGTAGAATCTAGTCTGTAGATTGGAGGTCTACCAGTGGATCTTACCACGCTAGAAATTGTATGTGTAGTCACGCTCCAGATAGGATCAGTTGCTCTTTTTTTACCACCTTCAAGTTCACCAGGTTCATATAAATATCTTACAGTTACATTACCTAATACTGGTTGAGAGAAAGATTCACGGCATTGTATTTGTATATATTTTTTTGTAATCGCATTAGAAGGTTTCATAGAAGTTGAACGAGTAATTTCATTATTTAACGCAGCTATCACACTTGGTAACCTTGTAACCCATTCACGAGATCTCTCCCCGGACTTAAAGTCAGTAGATATTCCCTTTGCATATTGATATCCAAATAACCGCTCAGCAAGTGTTCGATTAAATCGTTCAACAATTGCCTGATCATGATGAATTTCAGTATGTCCTCGTTTGATTTTAACGTTATTTTTTTCATCAACGATAATACCGCACCGAGAAATTCTTTTCCAGGATCAACCTGTAATAGCTGCGGCCATCGTAGACCACCACGTTGATAAATTCGCTCAAACGCAGATGCAGCTTCAGATGCTGTCTTTGTTGATAATGGTTCCGCTTCTTTATATCTACTTGCAACATCAACGACAGTTAATGCGTATTTGTACGTGCGTGATTGACGTCTACCAATTTTAATGGAGTGATGTGGTAAAAATAAAATATCTGCTTGATGAACTTCATTAGGGACGCTGACATCAAAATGTGCGTACTGAAGTTTTTTAGGTGGTGGTAGATAAATTTGCCATATTGCCTGTCGTGCTAACCACGCTGCAGCAACAGAACGTGTGACTTTTGCTGCTTCAGATAATTTAGTAATCGCTGATCTGCCTCTCCAATATCCTCTTGGGCTATAATAAACAGACTCCATTATAATAGTTATATAATTAATTACCAGCCCCTAACATTATTTTACCTTTCATGGCAGATTTTACTAGAAAACTAGCGAGTTTTTCTCTGACAGATTTATTAGGTATAGAATTTAACGCGTGAATCAATTTTACATCTGCGAGATGCCGTTGTTGTAAATCTTTACTTTTATACGCAACGTCATGAACATGACACGCTTGATCAATCTTATTTATTGGATACTCTCCTGATCTTGGTTGACCTTGATCATCAAGTCGGATATCAAGTCGAGTTCCAGGACCACAATAATTATATCCAGGAACATGTTTCTCACCTGGGTATTTAGCCCATGGAGTTCCTGGTAATTTCCTTAATGAAGCGGCGATATCTCCACCTGTCTTTGTTCCTGACTTAGTCATGGAGACAAATTTGTATTTCTTCGTGCCACATTTTACACATTTGCCTGTCAGAGCACGTCGTTTATTCTTCGTTGTTATCGTTGTTAATTCAGCAGTGGGTGTAGATGCTCTACATCGAACACAATATAGACTCATATTATTTACTATATGGATATAATTGACTTTTCAGCGACACGAAAACAGGAACCAGTAAAGCATCATCCAGCTTTACCGAATTCGATAAGGATGATTATAATAGGTCCATCCGGATCAGGTAAAACACAACTATTATTAAATTTAATAATGAGATGGTTAAAATGGAGTAAACTTTATTTAGTAGCACCAACTGCAGATGATCAACAATGTTACGATGTACTAAAGGATTTTAATGAGAAAGCGAAATCAATTAATGAAGAAGGTGAAGATAATGATATTATTGATTTTATAACAGATGTTAATGAAGCACCATCAATAGATGACATAGATGGATTTATTAATAATTTAGTGGTGTACGATGACGTTATGCTGGACAAACAATCAAATCCAGCTAGAATATTTTCTCGAGGTAGACATAAAAATACTGACGTTATTTACGTTACTCAGCGATATACACAAATACCAAAGGTGATCAGAGATAATTGCAATATTTTAGTCGTGTTTAATGGTGTAGATAATTATACTTTACAGAATATTTATTATACTTGGTGTTCAGGGGATATGGATATGATCAAGTTTAAAAACTTCTTTTCAAAAGCACAAGCTGTCCCGTTTGGATTTATTACAATAAATTTATATGACCCAAGATCTAGGTATCGTATAGGTCTGGATAAAATCTTTGGTTAATTATAGCAGCAGGCAGGGTGAACCAACCAAAATTGAGTGACCAACGAGTAAACTAAACGCACTATAAAATAAAAACAAAAAAGTCAAAAATAAAATAACAAAAATAACTAACCCAAACGATTTATTATCCGTTTTCAACCGTATTTGGAAATAGTCTCGGTTAGAAGGTTCGGTTTAGCGTTATTGACGTTGTTTTTTCAGCCCCTGTAGGAACCTTATGTTTTAGACAAATGACAATTCAGACAAAAGGTCTGTTCACCCTGCCTGCTGCTCCCTGGTACCTGTACCAAGACCACTTCCAGTTGCTCCTTCTTCCTCAATACGAGGTGGGCTGAATGGCAAATCTCCCGGTAAGGGCGCTCCTTAAATTCTTTGACTCGTTTCTCAAATTCTGCAAATTTATCCTCATATTCACCAATGATTTTAGGTATATTATTAGACTTTTGAAATACAAAAGGAACCCAATTTCTTCTTGGAACACTAGCGGTGTCTGGATCTAATAATCTATCACGATCTGGATATCCTGTTGCGGCAAGCGCTACAGGGTTCTCTACAAGTATCCTACAACCTTCTTCGGAAAATCTGGCTGGTGGTTTTGGTTTTGTTTTTGGCGTGACAAGATCCCTTACATCGCCGACCTACTCATGAACTTTGGTAATACCCTCAATTACTTGTATTTCTTCTTGTAATTGTGGTTGAACAGCAGCTATTTCACCTGGAAGTTCTCGTAGAATCTATTTTTGATTTTTTAGTTCTTTCTGCTATTTTTCCAGTTGCTTTAGCGGTTTGCTCCAACGTGGGTAGAAGATCTTTGGTAGCCTTCGTAACCGGTTTAAAGAATTGTTCTGCAACTTCTGTAAATTTCACCCGAGACTCCTGACGTTCTTGTAATATTTGCTTGACAGAATCACGAAATGGAATATATTTTTTAATTGACTCTAGTCGCTGTCGAGCTAGTTTAGCTATGTGAGATTCCATTATTGATATAATAATGATTTAATTAAGCCACACCCACACAGCAGCAGGGAGGGTGACGACCTCGAGTGAGTGTCCGGGTAAGTAAACGATCACGCAAACACAAACGTCAAAAATAAAGTAACAAAATGAGCTAATCCAATTAGAAAGAGTCTCGGTCGGTTAGAGGCATCGGTTTGGTGTTATTGACCTTGTATTTTCATTTCGTAGGAAGCTTTAGTTTTAAACCCACCCACCCCCACCCACCCACCCACCCCCCACACACACATGATTACCACATAGGGCTGTCATTCTGACCCACGAAAGCCCTCTTTATACCAACATCACGCTGGCCATGAAAAGACTGATTGGTTTAATTTCCAACTCAGATATTTGACACCCAAATTAAGATCTCCAATAAAAACGAGAAGCTACTTAAGCCTACACGATGTGACGAACTTTTCGGAAAATTTAAGTACGCACAGTAACACGAAATTAAAGAACTACCACAAGATATGAAAATTCACAACTCTGGAATACCTGATTCGAATGTTTGGCAATATGATAGGAACAGCCCGATAAAAATAGGAAATTGGGCATTTATTTGAAACATACGAATTAAAAACTACTGCTGCTTGTGTACTTGGTGACAGCCTTCAACAGAAGAAGACGGGGATGCAGACAACCACCGGCAGAGGACGCATGTGGATGTCGCTGTGATGGGGAATTTGGCAGGGCCTTCGGCGCTCCTTTGCTTCCGGTCTCTTGCTCCAGTGGCATAGTAATAAGCGAATTATCGCACAAATTAAGTAGCACGTAAACGCGTGTAAATTAAAGAGTCATACATGCCGACAGGCGAAAAACGACTAAAATCCAAAGAACTGAACTCATTCCGTTCACCTGTTCTCGTCACAAGATGTGGATTAACGTAGAATCGTCTACCCTCCTCTCGTCGATGATGTTCAACCCGGACTATCCCATGTATGTGAAATCATCATAGGCTATTACCCAGATCACAGAGATGGCCCTTTGGAAACGAAGGATCTATGTGGAGAGGAAAGGCTGCCTGAAGAGAGTCTTAATCTACGATCCAGAGGTCAGACGAAGTTTGAGAAAGAGAAGAAAACATGTGAGATGCACTCTATGTTAACTGAATGGTGTTAATTAAAAAAAAAAAAATAAAATAAAAAAAAAAAAGCAAAGGCCCTAAAACCCCTCACCTATCTCGAAAAGATGCCTATTCACCCTTGCCTAACAAAACAAAAATTTGTCGATTTTTTTTGAGTGATAGATTTATGTCCATAACTCTATGTATGGCTGCGTCTATGTCTCGAACACTGTCTCTAACCACGTCTCTATGTCTATGCCTCTACTTGTATCTGGAGTAACGCGTATTCAGGTCAGCCCTTTGCTACACTGTTCCGCCCGATTGAGGTCAGCTTCTTGCAGCATTGTTGCCAGTGTCCAGTACCGTGACCTCACCCCTGTTCGATTCCTATTGTCCCTAGACAGACCCAATCCATTGTCGCTATACATTCCCTATGTTAAATTCCCCTTGTCCCTAGACAGACCCACCCATGTTAAGGTCCCATTGTCTCCCGTTTCCAAACTCACTATTTTAATATTAAAGTCCCATTGTCCCTCAATCGCCCCCATTCACTATTATCGTACATGTTTCATTAGAACATGTAAGCTGCTATTTGCAATGAAAACATTGTGTTCTTAAGATACTCCAAATTGTAATTTTCAATTTCCATTTTACTTTCGGGAATGAAATTATTATTTTCAGCATCATTTTGACAACCTCTTTCGTATTAAAACTATTTTTATTAGGTTGAATTAAATGTGTGTAAGAACATATATGTATCTTTGCGGTTTATTTACATCTCTCTCTCTCTCTCTCTCTCTCTCTCTCTCTCTCTCTCTCTCTGTGCGTGTTTGGAGCACTCAATTGTCGACCCCTGAGGTAGCCGGACGTGTAGAGCAAACAGTTCGATTTTTTAAAATATAAAGCAGTACAATTATTTATAATTAAAACAAACATTACAATTATCAAATAAATAATACTGAAACTCTAAAAAGAAACAGGCGGATGTGGATTAAGTTTATTTTATTGCCCAAACAGGACGGAACTTTTCCAGTTCAGCCGATCCTCATTCAGGCATGCGATGTGTTCTGGCGTGTTCCTTCTGAATCCGTGTTGTTGTGCAGCTTGCGTTTGTGGCCAAACTTTAAAAACGTAAAAAATATATGTCTTATTTTTAACTGAATTGTAATTGTATTCACGAAAAGACGTAACAGCACATATAATGATAATAGTAGATTTTAAAGAAAACACTATTAGGGCGTCTGCAAGTCACGTGACAGGGAATATACGCAAAGTCAATTGGCCTATCCCAATTGACGGGGAATTGACGTGGCATGTGCAACGAAATAGTCTCCACGTCCGCCATTTTTACGTACGTTTCGTGTGACAGGGAGAGTATTCTGGGTATTTAGCTAGTTCTGGAATACAAAACTAAATAAAGCTTAGAAGAGGAAGGGACCAACACTTACGGGTATGTTTAGTAGAGGGTTATATGGTATGAAAAGTTGAGAAAATGACAAGAAAAATTGCGATGACATATTAGATTCTCGGCCTCCGCCATGTTTTGGTGCGATTTGACAACTTTAACGGCATTAATCTAAAGACTGGGATTAGAAAGACACCAATGCCACACAGAGCAGTGGTGCAGAGTGAAATAATTCGTTTTTAGTTTTACAGTATTACACACTGTTTAAGCAGTTAAAATTTCCAAGTTTATAACTGTTTATCGTAACTGTCATCCATTCACGCCCCCCACCCCTCCATTGTGATGTATGAACTATTGTAGTATATTTAGTCATCAGTTTCTTGAGAACGTAAATACAGGATTTAACGGACTTGTAACTTCAGCAGCTTTCTGTTTGTGCGTGGAAGTAATACTTGTATTCATTGCAAGCATAGGGTCTCCTGAATAAAATCAGGAAATGTCGGTAAATACTGATAGTCGTGGAGGAATGATAGGATTGCACTCAGCTGCGCTTTTCTAACTCCGCTAGATCTTCATATCTTCCTCTTCCGGGTTAAAGCTTTACCCACTGTACTAAATTAAATCTAGTTTTCAGTACATTTAATCAAATCTTGTTCACTTGTGGACAATTTTGATCAATTTTTTACGCGTTCGGATTTCATGAGCTTGTGAAAGGATCTATGGAGGGACATTGAGGGTAGCATAGAGATTTTCATGGATTTAAACTATGGCAAAAAGGTAAGGTCAGAACAAAGCAAACCTCACTCTTTTGGATCAGAAGAAAACCTCAAAAAGTATATTTTGTTGAAACTTTTTTTTGAAGAAATTTGCGTATTTTTAGATCTTCTAATAGTTTTGCTAACATTTTCAGGATCAGACTATTTAATGCAACAACCCAGAACAAACTGAAAATTCCAGAACAAACAAAAATACAGAACAAAAATTACATAAATAGTCGAAAATATCAAATCTGTTTGGCGAGTAATGTTATAATTCATTCGAAACAGGTATACAAGTAAAATAAAACTGTCCACAGGTCCATAAGATTCTTTTTTTCATCAAGGAAAATATAATTTTATAAACTGATCTCATGATTGAGCATTCATTTCTATTTGAAACTGGATAAATTATCCCTATAACAATTACAAGGCAGTCCTTTTTAGATATTGTGAAACATTATGCCACATATAGACTAAAGGACTGTCACAGACATTTTCTTACATCTAAAGCAGTGTGGATAGTGAAAACAAATGGACGTGAAAAAGGGTAGTACTAAAGTGCGAAAAGAAGAAAGAAGTCCAAAAAGAACTTGTATCTTGTTTATTTCTTTGTCAGATTTAATTTTTTTAAAACAAAAGATATGACAAAACACATTGACTGATGTATTTAAAACTTGAATTATCGTGACATTTTGGTCGTTCGACCAGTCAAGATGTACTGCGATATGTAAATTGGCTTGCGAAAAAAGAAGAAATAAGCGTGAGAAGAACTGTATTTGCTTTATTTATCAAATTCAGTAGTTCCAGGAAAATGAACCCTAATACTGTTGTGTTCAAAGATGGAACTGGAATGGTGGTAATACCATATTCGCGAGGAAAAACCCAAACCAAAACGAAAAGAACAAGGGCAGAAAGGTCGATAACTCATTCAGCAAAAAGGAAATTGGTAACAACCAGTGACCCTGTAATGGATGGCATTATTACTCAAATATGGACTTGCTCATGTAAGATCAAGTTATAAGGAACATGTGTTCTTTTACTGCACGCAATCATGTTTTTTGAAAGTCATTAAAATACCCCTTTTGGTTCTTACAAGTCATATGGTAAATATATTTTGAAAAATTGTGCTGAGTTTACTGTAGTGTAATTTTATCTTTGTCTGTCTTAAAATATATATTCCATTTGATCAAGCAATAAAGGAAATACATATTCTTGTTGGACTTCTATATCCTTTTTGCAATTATTTTAAAGGTGTCATGTTTTGTACTGATCAGTATATGACAGAACATTCTAATAATGTGTTTATTTGTAACTGGTTTTGTTCATGGGGTATGTTGTAAATACGGAGTTTTTTTTAAAATGTCTTTTGCCTTTATCTTTCCTTTGAAAAGAAGAATAATGGAATTTGACTGTTGTAAGTGCATTATCTTTCATTAAAAAAAAATAATCCTTGAATTTGATAGAGGAATAAAGAAAATATGCACTCCTTTTTTTTTTCCTTTCGCAAAATGTTTTTCTCACACTTTAGTACTTCTGTGTGGAGAAGATTGTGCAGAGTTTTGCAAATTCATTCCAAATGATTGGTGCTGACACAGACAGGTGCACTGACACAGATGATGAATAAAGAACTAACAAATAGTTACTAAATTTCAACTTAAAATGCAGTTACCATATGAAACCAATAATAGCCTGGCTGCTTTTATTCCTTAATATTTCATTAGTTTTTGTGATGTATGTACAGTTCTTAAATATTAGTTTGTGTTGTTTTTCCTGTCTTAAATGATGACATCAGTTTCTTGCGCTAATGTTACATAGGGTTACAACTGAGTGTTGAGCCAGGAGCTGACCATACATGATCTGTAACTGTCACATCATTTGTAGCAACAGGATGTTAGAACCGTATAATATAGTAATATATAATATATATAGAATATATAATAATAGTTTCTTGTGAGAATCATTTTAAAATCACGTGTTTATTTTCTGCCTCTTTCTTGGGTGGGGTACCCAAGAAAGAGGCGGAAAACAATCACGTGATTTTAAATGATTCTCACGAGAAACTAATTTTATGCACACCTTTGTCATGCAACGAAGCAACAATTTCCAATCGCTCAATTGTATGCCTTGCATTGTTCCAAGATATTGTCAGTGTTCGACTGAAAATGGCGTCCAAGGCAAACAAATTAAAATATATCCGAAACAAACGAAATTATCCTCTGGACCGCATTTATGACCGACCGATGATAATAATATTGTTATTGAACCAGTGGAGCCTTCATCATCCAAAGACGTGGTAACGGTTACTCGTAAGATAAAACATAATTTGTGCAGCAATGGTTGAAAACGCAGCTGGCTACGTTTTCAAAAAGAAGTTGAGTGAAAAATGTGACCGTGAAAACACCTTTATGTTTTGCCATATATGTACAGAGGCCTCAAAAAAAAAGAAAACCTCCATGACCAAATGTGCAAAAAACAATAACTTTCAGAAAAGTACACTGGCAAGGCATGCTGGGTTGCCAGAACTCAAACTGCTGATTGAAGTCCACAACACCAGGCAGATTTGAATGCAGGTTTACAAAAACATTCTTCCAAACAAGACATACCAGTAAAAGTGCTACTTAATTGTGTACACTGGATGAGTGTAGAAGACATCCCTTTTTCAAAATACAAATCTCTTCTTAATTTAATACACGACTTGACAGCTGAAGAAATTGATATCATTGGCATTTACAAGAATTCTGCCAATCAGTATGACTCGGCTACTACCTGTTCAGAGTTACTGGAAAGCCTATCAAACATTGTTGAGGATAGTCTTATACGTGACCTGCAAAATTCGTCATTTGTGATGGCAATGGCAGATGAAAGCACTGACATAGACACCAATAAATGCCTTGTCATATATGATCAGATTATTTCTGATGACATGAAACCTTCAAAAAGATTTTTAACAAATATAGAATGTTCAGATGCTTCTGGCAAGCGAATTGCCTTATTGGCTTTAGTCTAACTAATATTTTGGTTGTGTATTTAAACAATATAATTATTTCTTAAAAACTACTGAAAACTGATCATCAGCATGAATAAGACTCATAGGTTTTGGATTTTGACTCGCTGTTTATTGCCTTGATGAGTCGAATGACTAACATGAAGCCATTTGTAGATAAAACATTGGCTCACAGATATTACCATTTGGATACATCTGCTCCAAAATAGGATTTTTCACTAACACAAACTTACTTGAATCATTAGTTTACTGAGTACCATGCCAGATTTCTTGTCTGTTCCATGATGCTGTATTAGGATTTTTAGCCCATCATTGCCATAGTCTGCTTGTGCAGACAGAGGTATTCAGATAAATATCTTTACTGCTTAATTTCATTTTTTTTCATCCTTATTCAGTGTATCTTAACTCTGATATGGATATGTGGTTTTGTAGTATATGACTCATAGGGCTACATTGATTGATAAAAAAAATGAAAATTATGTTCTACTTTTAAAGAGTCTGTATTTTAATTAGGCTCAGTATTCTGCCCTTTCTATATTTAATTTCGAAATATTGCTGAAAGGGAGACTAACCGTCATGCCTTCTATTTTGTCCATCTAACATGTACATCTGACTCATATTTAACACCATTTTCAGGCTCAAAATCACTCACTGGTATCTCCATTTACATTATTTCCCAGCCCCAATAATCCAATATACTTCATAACTTCAAAAATTATTGTCGTCACTATCACCAGCCAGTATTTGGCTCGTATTTTATACACTTGTTTGTAAAACTTCCTACATGGAGGGTTCAAACTATGCCATAACGCTTATTCCAAGGCACAGTGTGCCAATCAAATTTAGTTTAGCAACTATTTTTGTCATGCCTGTATAAACTGTTGCCTACTCGAAAGAAAAAAAAAATGCTACAAGGTTAAATAAAAAATGTATACTTCATCAAGCACATTTTCATCTGCGGGACTTTCAGCTAATTTGCGAGAGTTCTTGCACATCACTGTTCTCCAAGTGTATGAATTTGTACATATTTTGCATGATTCATGCAATTTCATACCCTGACGGCAACTCTTTAAGTACTTTATATATCAGTGACTTTAGAGCGAAGTTTTTGTTGCTTTGCCAGTACTTCCTGCCTGTCACGCAGGGAACAAGCTACTGTGGATCCTGATTGGTAGTTATTATTTAACCTTGACCGGAACAAGCGGTAACCACCAATAAGATTTGAACGTAACATATTTCACCATGTGACACACCAGTAGTGTAGCTTTCAAATCGACCAAAGTACACAAGATCAAATTCACTGTAGGAGCTTCTCGTAAAATTGGTTATTAAATGATGAGTAAGCTACTTCAATATATTCATTATGTACATGGAACACGTTTGGAATGTATCATTTATGCTGGATTAAGCTAATGAGCATGAAATTGGGGGTGGGGGTAGATTACGAACCATGTCACTTTGTTTTTGAATTTGCAGACAGCAAGTGAGTATTCTCAATAATCTTTTTCCCTTTTACTAATAAAAATGAGTGCCTAGGACTGCAAATGCTGTTTCAGATGAATTCTATATTTAAAGAATAAGAAGGCGAGCTAATAATAATTATTCATAACTGCCGAAGACTAAAATAACTGGTATATAGTAAGTATCATTTTGTATCGATTCTCCTTCTCGTATCGATATGTGTATTCCAGCAAAAGTATCGATGAATCGTTTCACCCCTATCCAGTATTATCTATTTTTGTTCGGTTATTTTTGTTTGTTCCCCAATTACATCAAAATATAACAAGAAGAGTGAAATAACCAACAACAGTATAAAATTAATGCAAATATAGGTATAACTTGTTATAGAAGTAAGTAGACTCTGTTTTTTGATCTTTGTTCTGGTATTATCATATTTTTTGTTCTGGTATTTTCATTTGTTCAGTTTGTTCCAGTAAATTGTCATACCCACATTTTCATTATATATTTTTTCCCGTCTTTTTTTATGTCCTATGCTTTCATAATAGGATGAACTCTAGTTTGAACCAAACTTCCCTTTACATCTGTGTGTAGAGTCTTTCTGTTTGCATGAAATCCAAGGTCACGCATTTTTTAACGTGTATTTATGAGATCTACTTAAATGTTTTGAAAACTGAACTACATTTTAGCTGCAGCAGGTGTAAACTTCAATTAATGAAAATAGGAGGAACCAAGTTGGAAATAAATGAATGGATTTGTCTTTCCTCGTGTTGTATTTTTAGTCTTTGTACTGTCCATCCCTATATCCATTTTCCAATTCTCTTAATATCATTGTCATGAACCAATGTGATGCAGCTTTGTATTACAGCAATCACCCGTTATTTTGTCTAAAATGGGAAATGATCATTTTATGAGTTTGACTGATAATGATCTCGTCATTAATGTGTCAGTGGACCTTCTCTCCAGGTGACCTTTCAGACTGTTAATTGACCATAACGATAAATATGTTCGTATTGTAAGACCACTTGTTTGCTGAGTGTCATTCATATTTGTGGCTGTTTCACCAATTACTTTAGTTATTGTTGACATTTTGGGTGGCATAGCTGTACTGGCACACTCAAGAGAAAGAAAGATAAACATCTAGTCTTGGATGTTTCAAGAAAACTGTTTAGGGACCAAACCCCCCTCCCAAAAAATATTTTTGCTATTATTTATTGGAAGGGGGTTCACTCTATTATATGCATTAAAAGATTGTCCTGATGTAAAAGAAAACAATGTTGCCTGTTTTAAAAGAAAATGACATGTTCCTAATGATACATATTTTAAACAAAAATTCCAAATGCTAATTCTTCAGTGACATGCAGATTGTCAGGCCCCGCCATTTTTACTGGAAGCTCATAAATTCTTCCTGGGTTGCTTTAAGTCTGGTAACAGTAGTGTGCTAACCCAAAGTTGTTCAACATCTGTTGGACTAGTTGCTATTTTGTAAATGTTCGATGGCTTTAGAAAAGTTTGTTTCCAGTCAGCAACAATTTGCAAATCATTGTAATTTTTTTTTAAAAATCTGAATGATTGGTTGATGTGCAAAGCTTCTCAGAATTAAATGCATTATTCTGTTGGATTCAATTGCTCCCTTAACTCATTAACCCCCGGCACCTCGTTTACACGAGATAATAGCCTACTTCCAAGCTCTGTAGCATCAAGGTCATTCAAGATACACTAAAGTGGGTGGTATTATAGAAAGGTGGATAAATGTCGCTCTACAATGATACCAAATAATCTGGACTTTCTTGTTGCACTACAAAATACAGAGGGGAAAACATAATTTTTTGGATCCAATTTTTTTCCACCAAAACTTCGCACATGGTCAGAATCTGATTTTGTGCTTGGATTTTAGACTTTTTGGCCTCAGATCTAAGGCAGACTGGTCTGAATTGCACACAGACAAACCTTTGCAAACAGTAGGATGAGAAGAGCATTTGGAATAAAAAGTGGGCTGGATACGAAAATGATGGGTCCGTTAAGCAAAAAAAACCTCCCAGTTTTTACCTTTCTGTTCATGCGCGAGTGAAAATGCTACTGTAGTACCTTTTGCCATCAAAATCCCAGTTATGACTAACAATTCTATCTTCATGGGATTAACTATCAGAGATGCATATTCCTTTTAAAGTTTTGTATCACTTATGAAAACCTGCACGATGCCGACATTGTCACAATGGAAGATCTAGATGCTCTGCTTCCACTGTATCATGATGGGTACTGCCTTAAATCATCTTTTGTGGAGTTGATGTGTAATAGCCATGATAAATAAGGTCTTGCTTCTTTTTCTGTTTGTTTTTTTATTTTTATTTTTTTTTTAATAAAGCTGAGCCCCAAAAAATGTTAACTCGGTACTTTTTTATGCTTGTTTTCAGGAGAATCATTTTTCTTTTGAACCTGATGTGAAGATTTTCAGGTAACCTTGGTGGTTTTCTAAAGCAGGATTTATACTTCTGAATTATTAATGGTGGTGTTATTTAAGTAATAAAAAGTTTTAATCTAGATGCAACTCATCGTCTTGGGGGAAAGGACTTGTGAAGATTCAGCAGGACTAGTAAATTTCTCTGATGATACTTCTGGCAACAATGAAATTTATGTTAAATTGTAGGTCTGGGCATGTTGTCCTGGGTCAAAATAAGACCGAGTCCCATTTAAGAATACAAAGCAGAAGTACTTGTACATATTTTAATGCAGATTTCAGCTCTTTCTTCCTCGGATCTGTTTTTGCTGCAAGTTAGTGATTATGATGGAGAAGTGCTGATTTTGGGAAATCGGTCAAGTATTCTACAAAAGCATTGAAATCTTGTGCATTAGTTTTATTTCACATTCACTGTACTGCATATCATAAATGTTGTTTAAGTGTCAGAGTACAGCCATTGGAAATTTTTTTCCTGTTGTATTGCAAGTGCAGAAATTTCTTGGATTGCTCCACTATAAACTCCTATTTGGATGACGATGGCTGGACAACAGATTGGTTGTCATTTACTCTCATTGTAGACACTGTTGAGCCCAATCTGATTGAAATTAGATCTCCACTGTTCAACATGAAAATATGACAGCGACCACATAGGGGTCATGTTCTGGTGACCTTTGAATTGGCCAATAGAAATGCAGCTTTCAGAAATTTGAAAGTGACTCAGATCGTTTGGCATGCATTAATGTTCATTGGCCATACTCCTCAGTTTCCCAAATGCAATAGAGTAAGAGTTATCTGATTGACATGATACAAGTAGGGATTATGGTAATAACACAGGTCACCAGAACATGACCCCTAGGTGGTCACTTTCAGATTTTCATTTAGGATAGTGGAGATCTGATTTGAATCAGATTGCCCTTGAGCCAAATATTGAGTGACATCTTGAACTAAAGCTACATTGTAGTGCTTATTCAAGAATCTTTGTTCTTGTCTGTAGCACTAAATCAACTTTGGCCGTAACAGATACTGTCAAGTAGTTCTGAGGGGATGAATGTCCAAGCACGGTTTCACTTATCAGAGAAGTCGTATAGGACTGCAGTCAGATCCAGAGGACATTAATCCAGTAGACAGCTGAGCATCTTGCTCATTTATGTCCCATTGTGATTTGGTTTACGTTAGATGTCAAAACAACAGTTTTTAATATAAGTCCCCAGGTAGTCTGGTTATCAAGATTTAATGTCTCTTTTTTTATGCACAGACGTGCATCAACAGAGACTCTGATTGTCCAGATTGTTCTGATATGCTGTTGAACCCAGCACATGCATACTTCTTAAATTGTCCTTAATTGGGGGGAACGGGGTATGTGTTAAAAATCTTTGAATGGTGCTGAAATAGTAAAAGTAAGATTTTATTCATTTATTCAATATTTTGGTATATCACAAGATGATACCATGCGGAAATAAGCAAAAAATATGTAGAATCTGATCGTAGTAGCAGATGAATTGACAGCCACAGAGCTCAAGGAGGAAAAAATGATGTCATTTAAGTGGCTATCGCAATAAATTTATTTACCCAAAATTATACACTATGGTTGAGAAAGAAATGAGATACACGTGACTTGTAAATAAGCTTGGGTAATAACCAGTGTTGTTTATTGTGCCGTTGTATTAAGTTACACACAAGAAAAACAGGAAAAGATCAGATTGGTGCACACAACTGTATGTAACCAACCTCTTAATAATTTGAGAGTTGCAAGTGAAGAGCACAGTCTTTGTCTTATTATCATTATCAGACTGCACATTATATCAGAAACCAAAATATGATGAACACAATACATGTTTACAATCTGGAACAAGGAAATCTCATTTTCAAAATATCTCACTGAATGGAATGTGTGCAGCTGTTAGTCTGCACCATTGTGGCTTCCTGAAAGCAAGATGAACTTCACTTGACAGTCAGGATGTGTGTTGGTGATAAAACATTTTTTAAAAGTTACAAGTGACATTATTCCCGTTGTACTGGTTTTTAAAAAATAGTCTGGTGAGGTAGCTTTAAAGAACAGTTTATATCTTGTTAACACTTTTCTTCCCTTTCTAAATACACTTGTTGGTCAGGTTAACTCTATCAAATCTAAGACCTAATAACTTTTGATGGTTTTTCAATGCACCTTGAAAAATGTATGGGAGAACATTCATTTCTGATAGCCATTGGAATGATAATACACCTTCATAGTCTGTGCATTATGCTGATTGTTTGTGCATTTCAGAAACTTGCGAACAAACTAAGGAGCAATGGGGAACTATTTCACCAACCTTTTCAAAGGTTTATTTGGAAAGAAGGAGATGAGGATATTAATGGTGGGGTTGGATGCCGCTGGAAAGACTACTATACTGTACAAATTGAAACTAGGTGAAATTGTAACAACAATTCCAACAATAGGTATGTTCAGTTTTTACACTTGATTTATTCATTTATCAAACATTATCAAATTGCTTAAAATTGTTTTAAAACACTTGGCAGCATTTTTTTTAAAAAATAAGTTCATGGGTCTTGAAGAAAGCTGTTATCTCAGTCTTGTGTCCTTTAACTGCCTGTGATGCAAAACTTAGAGTTGAGATTTAAATATTGCAGGTGAGCAAGTCCATTCTAGGAAAATACAACTTTTTTGTTGAGCCCACCTTTTGTTTACCTGGGAGGTACAAGAGCTTAACATTGGGTTTGATATAAAGAAAAAACCCAGTTAACATTGACCATAACCTAGGATTTTTATGGATATGCATGAATGCAAAACTGATCGCAGTACTGAAATTAGCTTCAGGTTTGACAGAAAGACCTAATATCCAATAGAGATGAGTATAGCTAGGAAATACTGTATTGCAGCTTATTGCAGTACAGCATGTTTGTATTATAGTATGTGTCAATACGTATTGGTCAGTGACAGCATTTATGAGGCTAGCATTAAGTTTGCTTATTTGTACTGTAATAATGAGCAATTTCCTTGCATGCAATAAAATCTGAACAAGAAAATAAAATCATGTTGCATTTTATTTCACCAAAATGCCCATTAAATATAGTAATTACATAAATGATTTAGCAAACAGTAAACAAATCAACATGAGTGAAGACTTCTACAAGTAGGAAACAAAAATTTGTTGAAGAGTTGCAGAATTTATCCTGATTAGAAGGATCTTATGTTCAGCAACTTAAAATGACAAAAGGTTCATATACTGTATTAGTCATGGCGAGGAACAAAAATAAGTAAAAACAAATGTAATCATAAATTTTCACATTAATAAATGTCTTGTTTTGAATCAATGTCTCCCTTTACGCAAATTTGTGCTGCAGAAAATTGACGCACACATTTTGTTGCCGTGCATGTTTTTTTTACGCAAAGATTCACAAAATGCGATCAGGATTTATTTAATATCCAATGCTTTGGATGACAGATGACATCATGGTACACTTAGAGCATATGCATAGTCTGGTTCCCTGCTATCTGTGCTCCATGCATTGCACTCCGCTATTTGTATAGTGGAGTGCAGTGCATGGAGCATACGAAACAGGGAACCAGACTAACATAGGCACTGTTATGATGGAGTAGCTTCCCCTAATCTCGTGAGTTCAGCAAGATGTTGTCCAGGTGTTGAACCTCAATGCTTGTTGCACTAGAAAGTGATCTCCAGATTAAAACGGCGTGCACTAAGAATCATTAGCAAAGACAATGAAAGAAGCAGAACACAAAAGAGTAACTATGGATCTGACTTTATTGAAAAATGGAGAAAATTATTCCCTTGACTGGAATACAGCACATCCATTGGGATTGCCGGTGTGACTTCTGATCGTGTGATTGCGAAGACTGTAAAAGTGAATAATCCTTTCGTGACAGGGTTTAAGAATTTTTAAAAATCCGCCCTTGTTCGCCACAAGATATCCTGAGAACACATTATCACCCAAGACATTCTTTCACAACATGAAATCAGTAAACTTGCAGAGACAAATGCGTTATTTGGATTACCAAGTCAGGGGGTCATTGCAGATTTTGTTGGTTTTTAACTTTGCATTTTTAACTTTGCTGCAGTAAAATAAAGATCAAAAAGTTGATGTGTAACTTCTTAAAAATAATGTGAATCATTAGCCTCTTTGAGTTTTGGATAAATATGTTCTAGGATGAAGTACAATGACACCGATGATAGTACACATTTTATGACAAGTAGTAAATTAACTGCCATTTGGTTAAAAAGATTTAGTTGGCTTTTTGTATTGGCTTATTCGTAATGTGTTGGTCTATAATATTCGGTTCCTGTCACCTAATGAGCATTTGTTTTAAAAAGTTTGATTTTCTTTTTTTCCTACTCAATAGTTCCCAATTTGCTCAAAATCATCTTTTGATGAAATCTTCAAAAGTTGTATTGAGGCCTTGGCACCTCCACCTCTCTCCTCGCATAGTGGGACTTTTAATTTTAAAATGTCATTCTCCACCTCAAAACTGTCACCCCATGAAGCCCTCTCAGTGATTCAGTTTTCATTTGGTTGGCAAAACTGCAAGAAGTTTTATATTGGTAAAGTCATTTTTACCAGTATTGACTATAAATGATGCTAGGTTGTCTCAGTTTTGCATCTTTTTTTAGTTCAGTAGACCAGAATAGTCTTGTCTGTTATATATCCATCCTCTAGCACAAGCTTGTCATGGCTTCTCCCAAAACACTGAGGATAGCCATGAAACTTTACATACATTCATGCCATGGTCTGGTTGGTTTTAAATGGAAAGGGTGCCACTCAGACAACCTCATTGGCCATTTGAAAATTTTCTTATCTGCTTCTTCTGAATGGACAGTTGCATCAACATGATGTTTTCACCAACATTCGTCCCATGGCCTGTTATTCCAAGATGAAAATGGTGCTGCTCGCACATTCAATATTGCTGCCACCAGAACAATCTGGAAAATCTTAATGCTGCAGCTCCTTAGGGGATGTACATATCAACATGAGATTTTCACTAAAATACTTCATATTATGCCTGGTTGGTTGGCTTGAATTTATTGGCTTTGAAGGAAAGATGCTTTACAGCAATTGCAAACAGTATACCAAACTGGCATGAGTTGGATATTCACCTAGTATATTCTTCAGAGGAACTGAGATTTTATCAATTGAGTCTTGTGATGGTTTTAACCACTTAAATTGTGTGTAGCACAGTATATGTATCACACTAGCCAGCACATGCAGAAAGGTCCTGAAGTTGGAGTTGCTAACACTCTACACGGAAAGGCAATTTTACAGTTAAATGAGAATGAAATGAAAAATAAATAAAATGTAAGCTCTCTTTAACACAGCCTATACCTAGTCCAATATGGAAATCCATTTTCTGATGGAAATAATGTGTGCACCCAGGAGAAGAATAAGTTAAACTAAGTTCTAAATATAAGAACTGACTCGCAGCAAGAGACTTTGCACTTGTCAGTTGATAAAATAATGAGAAGTTCAGGACAGTCTTAATACCGTGGATTTGTTTCTGTTCTTGCTGATGGAATTACTAATACTGCCTTTTCACATCAAGAAATAGTTCATAAGGACACCTTGACAGACGGATGTAAGGACCATTGAAGAAATAAATCTGTTTTACATATTTCTTTTGTATTTTCTATCTATTAAAATCCATACTACATCTCATGGAATCTAGGCAAGAGAGTGAAATTTTGAGACAAGTGAAAATGTAGATGAGACAAGTGAATTTCTGAAACTAATTGTCTTGGACAAGCGAGTGAACAGTTAGTTATCAGCCCTGATGTAAAAATGAGTGATTTGCTACACATGGCTACGTTACTATAAGTATTTGTAGAGTTTAATTTTTATCACATGTTCATTTAGCAGCCTCAGTAACGAGTAGCTGATGACACGTTTAGACATCGTCTGGGGTTTGGAGGTGGGTGGGATGTGCATAAAATTGAGAATATCCTTTCTGCATGAATTTACTTCCACATCCTAAATATCCTCATGGGCGAATCAAACTCAGACTGGATCCATTGACAATTTTCTGTGGTCTTAACATTTGTTAGATTAACTGCCATTTTCTTTAACACACAAGTATTCACAGTGATTCTTTACCAAAAGCATTCAATGAATTGGATGAATAATATCGATGATGAATAAATCCTAGATGGATGAGTAATCATACGGTGTTCACAGCTAGCTTTAGGAACTATTTACAGTGTAAACAAATATGATTATAGATGACATCCACTGACAATCTCTCAAATGAATGCAAAAATGCCCTATTGTTCATAAAGTATGCAAATAAATTTGCATATCCAGAGCTGCAATTATTTCATCTATTTGATATTTAAATATTTTCTGTTCTTTTGCAGGTTTTAATGTTGAGACAGTAGAATATAAAAATATCAGCTTCACAGTTTGGGATGTAGGTGGACAGGACAAAATCAGACCTTTATGGAGGCATTATTTCCAAAACACACAAGGTAATAAACATATCTAATGATGCATGATAGATGTTTGATGCTCTCACCTTCAAGAACACTTCATGAGAAAGATGCATTGCAGAGGTGATGATGGACTTCAACATTCTGTAAAAATAAAAACTTTCCTATTTTAATAGGGGAAAGTGATGGTAAAAGAGATTTTTGAAGAACTGAATTGCACTTGGAAGTCAGATTTTGTAATAAAAAAGTTCAACAACAACTGGTGTTTTGTTGACTCGACACAGAGTACTCATCATACAAATTAACATATTAAAACTTTTTTGTGTACAATTTGAAAAACTGCTGTGTAAGTTGATTAATTAGAGTTGACAGTAAGTGTGTATATACATGTAAGTTGTTAAAAGTGTTTTCTGTAAGTTGCTGGAACTTGCTGTGCAGATTATTACATTCACATGCCATAGGGAGGGAATATTTTTAAAAATCGAGATTTGTTTACACTGGTTCAGAATGATTATGCCTCAAAAGCAAACTAAGTTTTGTGTGTTCTGATCATTGATGCACACTAGACATGAAACAATTCATGTATAAACAAAAACAGTGTACTTTCCTTTCACCAGAACACTTTAATAATTGTTGTTCTCACTTAAAGAAAATTTGGATGAACAGGGTATGGTAAAGAAGACTTTTACTATTTATATCTCATACATCTTTAGTCAGATGTATTCTTGGCATTTATTTAATTTGATTGGTATCAATCTTTTGTGGGTTTTTAACTATACTGGTCATAGACCAGATGAGTTTGTGGGATGATCTGTCACCTCTCTGCCTGCTAACACAAGTCTGTTATTGCTTCTTTACCCCCTCCCCCCCCAAAAGAATTGAAGGATTGACTTGAAACTTTAAACATACAATCATCACATGGTCTAGTTGGTCCTAAATGAAAATGGTGCTGCTCAGACATCCGAAATGGCTGCCACAGTGGCCATCTTGAAAATATTGTCATTACTTCTAAAAGGATTGTGATGTCAGCATGAGGTTCCCACTGAAAGACATCTTGTGATGTTTAGTTGGTCATAAATGAGAATGTTGTCAATCTGATGGCCATATCAACATGGGGTTTTTATTAAAAGACTTCTTATGAGGTCTGGTTGGTGCTAAATGAAAATGATGTTGATTTGAGATACAATACGGTCACCACCTTTTCCATCTTGAAATTAGTCTAACAGGTCCCAAATAAAACTGGTACCAATATAATGTCAAATATGGCAGCCATCTGAACAGTGTTGTTATCAATTTGAACAGGAAGTCATATTGAGATAGGTTTTTCACCAGAAGACTTACAGATGGTGTCCAGTTTGTCTTAAATGAAACTGTTTCTAATATGGCCCCCCATAGTAGCCATCTTGAAATTTTATTATTGCTACTGCTCCAGAATAGAAAGTCATACCCTGAAAATGTGTTATCTCTACTCCTCTCCAAATGGATTGCTTTACCAGCATGTGGTTTTCTCCTGTAGACTTCTTATGATACCTAGTTGGTCCTAAATGGTAATGGTTGCAGTTATACATCCAATATGGCTGCCATGGCAAGCGTATTAAAATCTTGTCACTACTGCCCCTAAATGAATTATCATTTTGACTTGGGGGTTTTCACCAAAACACTTCTAATGACTACTTTGTCATAAACAAGAATAGTGACAGGCTGGCAGTATATGTCCTACAGCAGCTACTTTGAAAATCTCATCATCGATGAAGAATAGCGGAGATGTTTTCAACACTCTTGAATTCCTTTCACCCAGTAGAGCACCACTCCCTTCAAATGAGTCTTGTTAAGAAACTATTTTTGATGGTAGTTAAATTGTTGAATTTATTAATTGAGGGAAGGAAGGCCTATAGTCTCCACAGATGGATGGATCATTGTTGGGTCTTTATATTTGTGATCTATAGAAACCATGAAAATCAAATGGTACCACATCATTAAAAGTGAACTCAAAGTACAAGGTAAATCTTGTGTGTTGCAGGTTTGATCTTTGTAGTGGACAGCAATGACAGAGAACGAATTGGGGAAGCCAGGGAAGAGCTAACCCGAATGTTAAGTGAAGATGAACTAAGAGATGCCACACTGTTGGTTTTTGCAAACAAGCAGGTATATACATAGTGTGAACTGTTGTTGTTTTCATACAATAAATTGCTTTTGCATTCCAGGTTTAATCTTTGTTGTGGACAGCAATGACAGAGAGAGAGTCGGGGAAGCTAAAGAAGAGTTGATGCGCATGTTGAATGAAGATGAACTTAGGGATGCCACATTATTGGTTTTTGCAAACAAACAGGTAGACAGGCATAAACAAAAAAAATTGTATACTGATTGCAACAATTTAAACTTCCTATCACAAGCTTGTTTGGGTTTCCACCTTGGGAACAACTTCCTTTATCATGCTTGTTTGCTGTGAATTTCTCTGCTCTGCATTAACTATTTATTGCTTTATCATCTTTCCACTCAGTAGATTGCTAGAATATTAGCGCTAGACATTGTTTTGTTTGTCCGTTTTTTGTGGGATTTTTTTGCCCCAGCACTTCTCCATAGTGAGGTAGGAACTCAATCTAGCTTGTGTGCAGGCATACATGTTGCACAGGTGTTGTAACACTTCTTGAGAAAGATGCATCAGAGAGGTCATGCTTGACTCCAGATTTCTGTAGAAGTATTAAAACAAATGTCCTTCCAGTCAAAACAGGGAAAAGTGGCAAAATAGATTTCTGAAGAACTGACGTGCAGTTGAGATTCTGGAGTTCATGAACAACTGGTGTTTGTTCACTCCACACAGAGTACTCATCGTACATATGAAATTATTATAACTTTTCTATGTACACTTTGAAAAATTCCGTATAACTTGATTAACTGTGGATTAGACAGTAACTTCAGTAATAGGCGACTGTTCCCAAAGAAGTTGACTGGTTATCATCAAAGGCAAGTTCTCATCCCACCACATTGTCAAGTGATGTGTTCAATAAATTCTCTTGAATGTTTAAAGTTTATAGTCTCAAAATTTCTCTAAGACAGTATTGGTTTGGTAGTTAAAAAGCAAGAGATTTTATTTTTTTATTTGTATTTATGACAGTAAAATCATAATGTTTGAGGGCATCAGAAGCTACTAAAATTAGCACCTGGTTAATTTAAAGTATATTGCATCTATTGTATGCATGTAAATTCCGTGTATTCAGTACTAACTGGTTCATAATGATCTCTGTCAGGGATCTGTTGAGTGACATTCAGTTCTAACTGCTTCAAGATGATCTATGTCGGGGATTTGCCGACTGATGTTCAGCATATCCATTTCTAACTGCTTTATGATCCATTTCAGGGATCTGGTCAAACTCAACCGTTTTGTATGTATTATCATCTGGAAATTGGTTGATCTTCAAGGCTGGAGCACGCCGTCATTTAAAAAAAATATTGACTACTTTCTCTCCCTTTCTCTCGATCAACACAACATGTCTAATGTTTGGTTTGAAATTACTGATCATTTAATGGCCCCTTTTACAGTTGTTTTATATCTTGTCTGCTTGGAGACAGTTTGGCAAGTATGTGCTGGTAGTATGTCAGGCGGTGAATAGACGACATCTGCAACTTGTATTACAATTCCATGCTTCAATTGCATAGTGTTTTAAGTGTCTTGGTGAAGTAGATGATTTGAATGTTGGTGACTGTACAGGAGAAAGGTTCAGTGTTGACACATTTACGTACTGGCATTGCATCACTGGATGCTTTTGTGTGCCATCCTGGCATGTCAGAATTTTTCTAAAGGTCCAGTTATCTTTTTTTGCACAGATGGTAAAAAAACCTTCCCAAGATTGAACAGTAAATTTGACAAACATAGTGGTCACCACAGCTGTCATCTTGTAAAAAAAAATTTCATGCTACTTCTAAAATAGAGTAGGCTTTTTCACTGATTTGATTTTGCACAGAGTTGGAAATTAGCTTCTATTTTTAAGATTTTGGAGGAGTACAATTATAACCAAAATCCATGTATATAAATAAGCTGATGTATCTGATTGGCTGATCTGGTCAGCATTGTAACAACTTCATTTCACATATGAATTAATGAGGCGATCTTAAATCTTTAAGAGGTGGTTATTTCTGACCCAGCTGGAAATGAAATTTCAAAGTCCTGCTATCCTGTCATGTCTAGGAGCAGAGTAAAGTGTAATCTTCTTTAAAGTAGCATGGCTTGTGGTATATGTACACAATAATTGATCCTTTTATGCTGAATGAATTTTACTAGAGAGCTACTTTGTTTCACTTGTACTTTTTGACTCTTTATAACCCATGTTTATGCAAGTTCAACCTGTCCTTGTGTAGTTATGCTTCAGTTATCATCCATTACTACCTATCCTTGCTTATATGGTGACCATACCTTTCCTCTTAATAAATTTGTATCATCTGAATGGCACTATGCCAAGGCTAGCACTATATTCCAAATACCAGCAGATGGCAAGACTGAAATTGTCAAAATTCATTTGTGAAGTAGCATAAAGGTTGCATTAAATCTCCACCTACACACTACATAGATTGTTGGATGTTCCACTCCAGAGCATTGCTGAAAGTAGAGAAGCAAATGGCAAAGTTGTTTGCTCTAAACTTCAGCTTACAGAAAGTTACACACACCTGCATGTCTTTCATCATTTTGGATTCACATTTAGCTGTGATCATCATTAGGGAAAACCATATGCTGTCTGAAGCACACATTTGATGAAAAGGACTGCTTCTGTGCTTCAGAAATGTACTTCAAGTAGCACAAAGTATACTCACTTTGCTTGTTTTTGATGTACAAGTGATTATCACAGTGTATGCATTGCTGACTCGAAGTTATTGGTTTGTTCTTGAGATCACCTGGCCACAAGATTAGGTTCGCTTATGATGTGGCAATGTATCCATGAAGCATCCATCAGCAGTTCTCTTTTAAACTTTCCCACAAGAGGCACTGGACCAGTTTTGCCAAATTTATACAAATGATAATGATCAGCGTATGTGTTTGTGTATTTTGGATTTATAACATGGCTTTAGCAATTTTAGTCGTATAGCTTTGATGTCTGCAGTGTAGCAGTTTATAGTGATGTATATCACTGGGGCATCATGCCATAGACATGTAGCATAACGTCCCACCTAGGCACATTATCCTGACACCAGTCTGACCAATCATGACACTAACCTGTTAATGCCAAGTGCCAAAGGAGGCAGCTACAAGTACCATTTTTACAAGTCTTTGGTAAGACTTGGCGGGGGTTCGAACCCATGATTTCCCACATCCTAGGATGCTTTTACCACTTAGGCCACAGATGTGATTGCCATTGCCAAAAATACTCCAAACCCTTTCAGTGACATGTAAAAAGTGAAACAAAATGCAGAACCAAATTTGAGCGAGTTGACAGAAAGCATCCTGACAGGAAGAGCTTTCAGTCTGTACAAATGAGTCAGTCATTCAGATATGAACAGTATTACTGAAATTAGAAAAACATCTTAACAATTCTTTCCCAGAAATTCTTAAAAGAATTTGACCAAACTTGATAGAGCATCATTGTGTGAAGACCATTGATTTTATACAAATTATACCAATCCACCATCAGTAATGGCTGCCATAAAGAAGAAAACAGAAAAAGAAAACATGGAATGGCATTTTCTCCAAGCGGCTTAATAGAATTTGATCAAATATGACAGAAAGCATCCTCATTCCTGGCATGAAGACTGTTCAGATTTATGCAAATGATGCAGTTGCCTTTCAGTTATGGCCACCATTTCTAAAATAGAAAAACCTAAAAATGACTTCCACTAAACAGCTGAATAAAGCAAACTCAAGCCCAGTTGGGTCTTTTGTCTATAATTTACCTCATGTTCATAAATTGAATAAAGCCTTGCATGGCTAGCAGTCTTCTCTGGCTGGCACATCAGACATAAGGCCAAGCTGTTTACTTACCAACTCCAATCAACAACCATCATTCACATACGAAAATATAGAAAAGGGATGTTCTTTCAACCTCAACTTGAATGTATACATTTTGTTTTTTATAACAAAGGTCACCAGTATGGAAAATTTGGGGAATACATTTTCCTTCAATTTTTAGCATACAAAAAAAATGCAGAGCACCAAATTGGAACTTGATGCTGCTTAGGTCCCAGATATACAAAATGCACAATATTTACATATTGGTTACATGCCTGCCAAAATGTTGAGCATATTAAATTATGATGTCCATCTGTCAGCCATTTCTTCACAACAACATGAGTACACTTGGGATTAGGAAGACTCTGAACTTCAGGTTTAAAGGTCAAAGGTCAGGGTCACTTTTAATTTCAAGTGAATACTTCATCATTATAGAAAAGCCAGAGGTACAATATACTGTCATTTATTGTAGTTTAAGAACATACTGAATCATTTGATTCTCTGAAATTAATATAACTTTGCATTCTCCATAAGGCTGGAAAACTATACTTGAGATATTTACCGTGTCTAGTTCTTTTACAAAGTGCCATTTTGGCTTTCAGTACTGGCTGATATTGAAATTGTCCTACTGTTTTCACAGTGTCATAGTGTTCAATAATCATCTGAATTTTATCCTTGCCATGTGAATCTGAATCATCCTGTGAAACAAATGAAATGTCCCTCATTGTTAATGCTTCCCTAGTCAAATTTCCTCTGACCCTTCTTTCCCCATAGCCACTTATCAGCAGGTCTAGCAAAATTTAAATGACATTATATCTAGTCATACCTGCATGACATAGATATTAAAGTTGTTTATTTTCTCAGAAATTGAAAGTATTAAAATCATTGTCTTTAATGACGGACAAAACTACAGCGTTGAAATTTGACGTTGTACTCACCACTTGCATTGCTAGTCTCATGAAAACACAAATCTTGCATTGGCCATTAGTGTTGACAACGGTGGAAGTGGATGGTGAAATTTGGAACAATATACTTCAAGATGAAACCAGCGATGTTAAATGAATTTGACAGCAAAGCAAGCCATAAAAGTTGGGATTTGTAATATATGTATGAACCTATATCTAAGTATCAGTTTACCTTACTGTTAAAGTAATTCAGGTTGCAGTTTTTCGAGTAGTGCCTTAATGTTTTGTTATGTAAGGGTTATGCAACACTTGAGAAAGAAGCCAGTTGATTTTGGGAGTCAAGGTCACTAACTGAAAGAAGAAAACATGGCTTTTGCTTAATAAAGTACTTTCAGTCCAAGACCATGCACTTTGACCAATGTTTGTGGAGACTGTGAATTTATGAAGAGGCCTATTGATTTTAGGGTCAATAGGTCAGCATCATTATGCCTCAAAATGAAAAAAGGACCAAACATCATAGATGGCTTGTACTTAGGATGATAAAATACCTAGAAAGCTTGGGTCTAAAGGCAGGTGGTTGGTGCACAATTTAGTTAATACCACATACCTTGACCAAAGGTCATTGAGACTAGCTGGTCAGTAATTTGCAGAATCAACCATACCCTGCTAGTTCCAACACAGAAGACTGTGTAAGATTGCCATGAAACTTCATACACACTCATCCCATGGTCTAGCTGGATATAAATGAAAACGGTGCTGCTCAAACATTCATTATTGCCACCACAGCAGCCATCTTGAAACTCTTGTTATTAGGATATTTAGTTGGTCCTCTATGAAAATGATGCCAATCTGACATGCAATACGGCACTAGTCTTGAAAACTTTTTAGCTGCTTCTCCTTTCTGGAAAGACTTATAGACATGGAACTTTCACCAGAAGACTTGTGGTGGTTAGTTCATCGTGAATAAATATGATGAAAAGCTGACATCTTGAAACTCTTAGCACTACTCCAGAAGAATTGATGGTCATATCGAGATAGGGTTCATCGAAGGACTTGTATCTATTTAGTCCTAACAGAAAAGACATTCTGTATGGCTGCCACAATGAACATTTTGCCAGTCTTGTCACAAATTCTCCTGAATGGATGAACATCAGGTTTTCACCAAATGTTTTCTAATGATGTTGGGTTTACCTTGAATGAAAATGGTGCTAATCTTATCTCCAGTATGACAGCCGTTGTGACTAAATTGAAAATCTTGTTGCTCAAAAATATCATTGATGGTTTCAACAGTTGGAAGTTAAAAGGAAGAAATGGGACTTTTCTTGAATCTGTGAGGCAAAGCTGAAACTGAAGAAACTCGGTTTTTTTTTCTTTGAAATGTGTCATTTACAGTTGCTGTAGATAGAAAATAAGGAAAATTGTTACACCGCGGTGATTTTTTAAAAGCAGGTTCTCAAATTTCTGCGAGTGGAATTAAGAAATTGTGATAAAAGTGACAGACACAACTTTTTATTGCTTTCTCTAATGTACCAAAAAATATTAATCCATTTACAGGCGAGCTTAAAACATTATTTGGTGAGAAAAAAGTATAATCATTACACCAAAAGGATAATGATTGGCATGCATTTAACTTCAAAATATTTATCCAAACTTGCAAACAGCATGTTTAAGTTGCAACATGAAAACAACAAATGATCATAATAGTGTCGTAGGGTTTATTCCAATTCATTTTGAATCCTTAGTGTCTTGATTTCAAGGTCACATACACTACTTACTCAGCTGCACACAGAAATGAACACAATGCATAAGTAATAAACATGACCTCGAGACGGCATAGAAAATCCTAGAGAACTTTTTCTAAGCGCCAACTGGCTGATCTGAACAGCTGTGTTTTTTGCACAGTAGGAGAAAACCATGTGCATAATATGTTTTGGAATGTCAATGTTAATGTAGTTTTAAAAGAAAAACCACATGTACGGATGACTCCCACATGATTTTGTGCATTCCAGATTTTAAAACATTGGCTTCCAGGTATGCGTGGTTAAGCGTTTCTGAGACCTGGTTCAAGAAACCTCAGCCTTTTCCATAAGCTGGAAATCGACTTCAGTCAACCATTTTCAATGTGTCCAACAGGACTCTAAGGATGGGGTCTTAAAGTGTCAGGATGCACATTTGCGCGTTATCAAAAGACTTGTGGTCCTCTCATAAATATCTTGCCCAAGTGCTGGCATCCCACTCAGAGTTTCTGCCTATTATATCAGTAGTGCACTAAGTGAATTGTATGATTTAGCATCTGCACTTCATATTTTATCAACAAGCTCTATGATGTCAGCACAATGTCTTTTACAGGGTGTCAGTTATAGTGTAATCTTAATCATCCACTTTAGTTACAGTTTGAGGTTATAGCTTCTACAAGAATTAACATTAACATAGCAAATTATCTTCTATAAGGTACTGACCATTTAATTTTTGGTGGTAGGTGCTGCAATTATTTTTTGAAATCTTATTTTCATTTATCACAAGATAATTTTTTATTCTTCAGATAATATAATGGATATAATATGGTTTTATTTTGCTATAAACCAGAGCAAGATATTCCATTCAGCTCTTGACAGATGGAAATAACAAAAAAAAACATGTCTGACCCTTGCCTGAGAATGTCAAATTGTTGGTCACTAATGTTAATACCACATACTATGGTACACATTACTGTATGTTAAGAAATACTGCTGTGGGAAATTTTTTGTGATACCCAGCTCTAGTTATATAGATAATTTTTGCGCCAGTGTCTTTCTGTAAATGTATCATCTGTGAGTAGGCCTAACAGCTGTTATTCACCTTGCTGAATTCAAAGAAAAAATGTGTCATTTGCAATGGTTTTATGTGCAATTTATCATGCATTGGTCTAAAGCACTTGCCTTTACAAATCATTGCCGTCTCACCCCTGTCTGCATGTGTTTGAGTCTCGGGTTCTGCCAATGTGGGTATGTGAGAAAGCTTGCCAGTAATTTCCTATGGGGCAGTGGTTTTTACTGGGGTTTTTCCAGATTCTTTCTCCACTAATTATGCTGGCCACCATGTATAGTCTGTCGTGATAAAATATGGCATTTCAACATGCATACACTAGTTTTACAATGGTTATCACAAAAAGACTACAGTAAACCATTTAAAAACCATTTTGCTGAAACTAAAAGACTTCTGTACAACTACTTCTCAGATTAAACCATTTGATACACATATCTGGAGATTCATATCGAGTTTGTATTGCTTATTTTAGAAATAATATTCTAGTTATTAAAATTTATAAATGAAAGAGTAAATCAAGATATACCTAGCATCCTTTTTTGCAAATATTCATTGTATTGTTATTCTTTTAGGATTTGCCAAATGCTATGAATGCCGCAGAGATCACAGACAAGCTTGGCTTGCATACCCTCCGTAATAGAGAATGGTACATTCAGGCCACATGTGCAACCAGTGGAGATGGCTTGTACGAGGGACTAGACTGGCTGTCTCAGACTCTTAAGAAGAAAGCATAATTAGGACTGTTCTTTCTGGGAGAAGGATTAGACAGGATGGTGTTCTCCATTCTACAATTTTATATGTATATTTGGATAAACTCAGTGACTGCTGGGCTGAATGCTGTTCAGCTGCATCATTAATGTATGGGCATCTTGAACTGTGAATGGATTAAGTGCAAAGTGATTGAATTAC
>JAECUM010010427.1:0-82485 GCA_016617855.1 Megalonaias nervosa | reverse complement strand
TATATATATATATATATATATATATATATTCTTGTTAAATCAGTCTTGGGGCAAGTACAGTGTAGAGATGACAAGATTTAATGAGGGATGCCATGGTGGTCATGCCGGATGTCAGATCAAAACCGTTTTTAATTAGGACCAACTAGATATCATAAGAAGTCTATAAATCAAAACTTCATGTCAGTATCACCAACCATTTATGAAGAGTAGTGACCAACATGGTGGTCAGACGGAATGTCTGGAGATCATAAGGAGTCTTTTATTAACACCCTATATGACTATCAGGCTTAATACCTGTAGTGACAACATTTTCAAGCAGAATACTGTGGCAGCCATACTGGATAACAGATCAGCGTCATTTTCACTGCACATCACGAGGTGTATTTTAATGAAAACCACGTGACACTGTGACCATCGCTTCGAAGTGGTGATAAAAAATGTCAATATCGTTTACATGGCAGCGGTACTGAATGTCCAAGTGGCACCATTTTCATTTAATACCATGCAGAATTTGCACTGATTGCATGTGTTAAATTTTGTGGCAATCCTCATTATAATTTAGGAGTAGCCATAGCAAAATTGTGCCAATGTTGGATGAAAAGCCAGAAGCATAAGCTCTGTTATTCAGTGGCCAGTAGAGCTCACAAATGAAAAGCACAGCAGTCCTAGACTGATATACTAAACTTACCAATTCAAGTTTTAAAGTTATTCCGATGCATATTGAATTGTTTCAGTGAAGGGGCAAAATAATTTATATCCTATAACTGATACTTACTGAATAGGTGTCATCTATCTTGATTTTGCACTCACTACATAGCCTTCACTACAGTGGCCAGGCTGACATCTATATCAGGTTTACAGGACTCACGGTACTAATTCAGTTCCCATAGTAAACCTATGCAAACACCATGATATTAAAAATTCAATAACTTAAAATTTCTGAGTGCCCATGATCAAACCTATATTTATCAGTATAGATGAAACCTGGATGTCAGCTTCTGTATAGAGGAAAGGATATGAGCCGCGGCATTTTCTGGACCTGCATGTGTTTGAAACATGTGCTTTCAATTCGGCACCAAGAGTCAGGTGCTAAATTTAGTAATGAGTGTTCCAAACTCAAGACTATTAAAGGTCTGGAATTCCATCAATAAAACAATGTCTCTATGTTTTTTTTTTACTTGCAACTAGGATAAGCTCACAAAAGATTTTTTTCCTAAAACATAACTTACATTATTAACCAATCCTGGCCACCCAAACCCATATATACTGTATTTTATGTTCACCCATTTCCAGGCTGGTTCCCAATTTTCCATATCATTAGTACTGTGTGTCCTACGTTACCTTGCCCTGTAGGAAACAAGCGATTTTCCATATCAGTTTTGACAAAACATGGTACACGTAGATATATCTCTGTCTTTGATTTCTACACATTTACATTCATCCTAATTTGATGCAGCTTTTAAACTGAAAAATGTGACTGCTGGCTAATTCATAAATCTGTATTCAGGGCTCGAAATCAGTGGTATTCAAAGGGTGCCTGCAGAAATTTTCCCGGTGTGGGATGGCAAACATATAGCTGACAGCCATTAGTTATATGGATGTAGGCCAAAACATGCTTAGAGGTGAAATGGGGGGGGGGGGGAAGAGGCAGTGCCCAGCCACTATGTGCGGGTGCCCTTGTGGTAATCCGCTAGCCCAAGGCTAGTAAATTTCTTGTCGGACTAGTAGTTTTCATAATTGTAATAGTCCAATGGCTAATAAAGGTTCAGTAGTCATCAGCGTTTAACTGCTCTCCTACAGGGTTCGAACACAGGGGCTTGTGTCCAGTGCCGGATTACCCATTAAGCACACTAAGCACGTGCTTAGGGCATCAGCCCAACAAGGGCACCAGAATAAAATTCAAATTGATGATAACATTTAATGAATTATATATGACCATTTCGATCTGCATTATTTTGATTTGGAATTATGACAACACTGGTATTCTGCCAACTTTTAAGCTTTTAATATTGTTTTTCTGTATTTCTCATGGGGGGGGGGACACATAGACCAACAAGTAGGTGTCCGCTTTTTATCTGACAGCTGTCAGAAAGAATAAGGGGAGTTTTCTGACAGCTGTCAGAAAGAATAAGGGAAGACCTACCTGTTGGTCTGGTGGTGGTGGTGGGGGGGGACACCATAATATTTTCAATGCTAGGGTCCTGGAAGACCTTAATCCGGCTCTGCTGGTATCGTTGCTAATAATTTAACTCTCAGTCATACATGTACTATATAGTATTATCACAGTAAATGTATGATTGATAGTTAAATTGTAAGCAACGATATGGGGCCCTGTGGGTTAGAACAAACGAGGATTTTACAAATTGTATTTGAAAACGAGACTGTATAATCTTTACCGATTTCGTTAGATTTATAAGTTAAAGTTGTATGTCAGAGACTGTTGGTCTGAGTTTTCTTTGACCTTTCCAACTCCACCTTGGATATTTCGACTTGAACGATGGGGTGTGAGGCCAGGGCGCATTGCCTATTGAACAGGTGGAATTTGTTCAAACCACAATGTGGCAGCGCTGGGTAACAGCTTACTGCCGGCCTAGCGAACTTAAGCCCTCACCGTCAGCCCTAGCCACGGAAACAGGAAACTGATTTATCGTCTCAGAAATTGAGAGAGTAACATTTGGCCCACTATACTTTAATATAGACAGCATATAAAAGTTCATGTAGAGATACAGTCATGCTGATAAAGAACCTTAGTGACTTATTATACACATGAATATGATGTGTTTGTAGTTACGGTTTAGATTGTAATAATATAATGCAACTTCACACTGTTGACAGTATCTATCGACAGAGTCAACAAATAATCAGTTATTGTCTGAATCACCTTAAACAGTAATAAAAATGGACACTGCAGAGTCAAGTTTGTAAAAGAAATCTATCATAATGCATGTGTATGTATGTATGTATGTATGTATGTATGTATGTATGTAGATTTGTGTATATGTAGGTACATGTTTCTATTTTTATGTGACTGAGTGCATGCGTATGTGTGTATGTGTGCATAATTGATTAGTACTTGCATTTCTTCCCTTAGTGAAAAGCTGATGAAATAATGTCAATGTCTTTATGTCAATATAACCTTAAAAAAATTAAGATCAGAAGATTACATTCATTAGACTAATCAATATTTACAAATAGGAAGCACCTTCTGCCATGACTATACAAATGTCAATGTCAGTTTCAGCTCGTGTCACACGAATTAACCTAGCCTCGCATTTTTTAAATTCATTATCATCAATACAAATACCTTGAACATCACCTTTTCTGTTATTAAAGATATACTCATTAATAACAGAAAAGATGATGTTCAGGGAAAATCCTTACCGGCTGCAAAATATACTATTAAAATGGTGTGTATTTTTAAATATACAGTTGCTTTATTCAGTCTAAATTTACAACTATTCTATTTCTTACATGGAATCTGAATATGCACCGAAGTCAAGTGACTCAGTAAATAAAATGTTGAGACTTTTAACATTACTGAGTATCAGAAAATGAAGCTAGTTATTTCCCAGGCAAGGCTGTCATACATGTTATATTTCAATGTGAGGAAAAATTCTCATAGAAGTTTCGGCCATCCAGAGTCTCGTTCGCCGAGTTCAGCTTCTCTCAGAATTGTAGATTTGTCATGCTAACATTTATTGCTAGTAATGCATTAAACAAAAGACCATTCCGTTCCATAACATTCACAAGTTACATGTCTGAGTATAAACCGAATGAAACTAGAGTAATTAGCAATGGGTGCATTGCTTAGCTAAATTATGTTCATAGAAACTTAAGGATCATATCCAACAACTATTGCGGTTTCAGTCTAAAAACTGATGATGTAAACTGCTGGTAATCAACCTGATGTAACTGAGCAGTTCAAAACGTTTTTTAACATTCACTTGAATTCTGGAAAAACATGGTAGAAATAAACCCTGAATAAATGGACAATCTCTCCACTATGAAAATGATATTGCAACATTAGAAGAATGGTATTCCCAAGTAAAGCTACTTGCCAAATTGTATTAAATCCTAACAATTCTCAGTAAAAGTATGCAGTGGAGAGCCCAGTAGGATAATGAATAGTCAGGGGCCACAACTCGTGTAAATAAAGCAGCGCAATGGAAGAAACAAATGTTTGCAAGATCTGACCAGCAGGCTGATTTCGTTTTAAATCAGTGAGAGTGGACAATCATGGGACATAATAACTGCTATTGCTGCTGTGAAATACTGGAAATCAAACTCTAGCAGGTTCTTATTAATTCGAAGCTGCACGCTAAATTTCCATGATATAAATCAGTCAAGTAAAATACAAAGTTCTTGTATATCCCAAGCCAGGTTATGCTACTCATCTTACTGATATATAAGTGAACAGGTAAATGCAAATTAATATATTCTCATCATCGCTAAAAGTAATCCAGAGAAGGAGCGGGGATAAGAAGTAATTCTTTTAAACAATGCAAACAATAGAATTAAACGGTATTTATCATGCATCGCATAGGTACTGAATGCCTGATCTATGCGAAGTTCATGAGTATATTTATCAAGCACTGTCGATGTCAATTCATGGGTAACATGAAACTTGTCTTTTTCCACTAAGAGGGGCCCAAGGTGGCCAAATGGTCTCAAGTGCCTGCCTTTACCGATCACTGCCAATCACTGATAACCTCTGTCCATGTGGGTTCGCATCTAGGGCTCGGCAAATGTGGTTATGTGTGAAAACTTGCCAGTAGCTTCCGGTGGGTCAGTGGTTCTTACCGAGGTTTTTCCGGGTTCTACCACCATCAGTTATAATGCGCGCCATGTATAGCATATCGTGTGCTGACATGTGCCATTAAACCCAAAATAACAACAATCTACTTACAAATTTACTTGTAACACCCTCCCATATACCGATTTAGAGTGCTGATTGTATTGAAAACACCCCCTCCAAATAAGAAAAAGAAGAAAGATCAGAGTAAAGTAGAATGCGTAACAAAACCAAGTAATTTAGAACACAGTTATGAATGATAGTCGAACGTTTACCTGCTGATAGGATACAGTGTGTTGTATCATAAAGTGTACCCCTCATATTCGTTACAAGTAGACAAGACGTGAAACAGCAAACAAACTTTGCATAAAGTGGTTATCAAATGATCAGTAAAGTACTTATATCATACATCGGGAACAAATCTGGAAATACATCGTTACACTGACAAATTTTATTAGTGCATGTGCATGCTGACAGGATAAAATAAACAGCATGGAACTGGCGAGTGGGGGGTGGGGTGAGATTTTAAAAATGTTAGTCAAGTTGTGTTTGCCAATTTGTAGAAAGCGAGTGGGTGTTGTAATGTATATATTGTGTTTTCACTTTTGGCACATTGCTGTAGATTGCCTATGATCTATAAATGGGTATTTAAAAGTATTAAAAATTGATGGTAATAATGAACATGTGTACAAGGTTGGGGTAATTTCCTATTGGATAACTGAGTCATGTGAGTTCTGTTGCAAGGTGAGATTATATGAAAAATGTCACGTAGGAGGTATTGCGACATAGATTAAAGGTCACTGGCCATCTATATTGTAGAAACGTGTGATATTATTATTGTCATAAAAAACGCATTTGATATGTATGCACACCATAAAAATGTTTAATTAGACTTAAAATCCGCTTTTTTAAAATGAAAAATTATTCGACAATCTCAGTAAACAATCGGTAGTTTCCGCATCCCAAATACGGATATGACGTACATTTATCCCTTCTATTCAACCATGCCATTCAAGCGTTTAATTTCCCCACGTAAATGTCTATTTGATAGATCTTACGATCGTGCATTTGTACAGCAAATATGGTGCACTGTGTTGCATATGGATGTAACCAAAAGAGAGATGATGCGACAAAAGTGTTCTTTCTTTTTCCGAAAGACTTTGTTTACCAGAAGGAAAAGTGGATTGAAGCTGTGGGATCAAATAGGTTGAGGGATGGAAACGTTGTACCATTTAAGCCGGATTATATTCAATTTGGCCCAAAGACAATTGGGCCCAAATTAAGACAATTCGTCCCAACTTGAAAGACAATTCGGCCCAATCCGAGAGACAATTAGGCCCAACTTAACAATAGTTTAAACAAGTTCTTTTTCTTCAAACAACAAGTAGATACTATGTAATCTCTCTCTCTCTCTCTCTCTCTCTCTCTCTCTCTCTCTCTCTCTCTCTCTCTCTATATATATATATATATATATATATATATATATATATATACACACGACAAAATGTTTTTGACAAATTGAACAAATTTAAGCGAACTAAACTATCTTGATATTCTTTAAAAGAAAATAATCATACTTCGTAACGTACATATATGTGAGAGAAAACACAAACTGACATATCTTGTTCATTCTAATTAAAATATTTACATACATTTATTATTTATGCCAAAAATATTTGCATCTACACAAGGACATTCTCAGTTTAAGTCTTCCGGTCAAATTATCAATATTGATTTATAAAACAATAATAGTTAACAGATAATATTCTACAGAATACGTATACATTTTTCTAAGAGTAGCGCACATGAGATGTAATAAATATGTTTAATATTAGGTTTCAGGTTGTAACACTGCTGCATATAATACACACTCAATTACATACAAGAGAGAGAGAGAGAGAGAGAGAGAGAGAGAGAGAGAGAGAGAGAGAGAGAGAGAGAGAGAGAGAATAATGCTGAGCATTTTGTCAGTGTTTAGTTGCTGCAATATGAAACTCTTACCACTTAATTCTATTGTTTGTTTTTATTTTTCAAGTTGATATCTTAGAGTGTGCGCGCGTAAACTGAAAGCTTGTCATTACTAGCCAATATCGTCAATCATATTTGTTCCATTATTCCATACAAGTAAGGAAGGAAATAATTGTGTGTTGAATTTGTGCCCTCCCTCCTCCCCCCCCTCCGCACGGTACAATTAAATAGATAAACAAACACTTATTTAAACAAAATGAAAGAAAAAATATATCTACGAAGTCCGTATATGTAGCGGATGCATCCTAACTATAGTGTGTGTCGCTTATGTCAGATAATAAAATCGCAAAAGAGATGAAAATATCACCCGACTGCAAGAAGGCACCCGCCATTCACTCATGATAAGTTATAAGGTGCAAAATGACCAAGATTGTATTGTATCAGGATTAACTATACGACGGTATCTCGCAAATAAAAATCATTATTATTTTAAAATACATTCACTGTGAGTGCAAATGATAATCTTTTCGCTAGCATGGGTTACAAAAGTATTATTAAAGAAAGTTATTGCTGTGAATACTATTTACCCTGCAAACATAAATTTTGATTACATATGGCAAACAAATAGAAGCCCGGGTGATGAATAAACAGAACTGACAGCGAGCAATAAACTCCTTGCTTAAACCTTACCGACAGGATATCAAATATAAAGGTTATTTTATTACAAAGCAAGCCAACACCGGAAACTGACTTTGTATTCTTTTAAGTGTGCCGATTTTTTTTTATGAAGTCGGCCGACAAAAGGAAGCCTAGTTTAGTTCCTTCGGATTCTTTTAATTGTGCCGATTTCTTTTTAAAAAAGTCGGCCGACATAGGGAAGCCAACATTGATTCCTTTTCACCTGTATTAACGGGAGTTTTGAAGATTAATTGAAACAATGGAACAGTTTTGAAAGCGACAGAATCTAGTGCGTCGTGCACGCATATCGATATAAGGCTGAACAGTAAATTAGTTTTCAGTAGTTTCATCTAAATGTTCCCTATCCATAGTTTATTGTGTTTTATATTTCGACAACAAGAAGCATGTACTTCGTCTTGTGGGGATAAATGTACGTTATTTCCGGTTGGCGTCCTCTGTAGGTGGGAAATCGTAGCTAAGGGGAAGTAACAGCGTTGTATACTTCTATTTCGACTAATTATATTATTATTTCTTCTTTACACTTTATAATTTTTTTATTATTTTTGTGCGAGTATAACTACTTTTAATCATGTAATGCAAATCTGATGTAAAAAGAAAAGTGTTGGAGTATGGCCGGTGACCTTTAAGTAGGAAAATATTTCAATGTTGAGTCGTATTGGTGTATATAATGACGAGAGTTAATCAATTGTTTCATTCTTTTTCCTATGGTTTTGCTTTAATATCAGTCTGCAGATGTATTTAATGTTCTGTTTACATATAAGTTGAGAGGAAACATTTGTTAGGATTATTCTTTAGATTTACAAATTGCTCATATTACTGTTTGGACTAAAACATTATTCTGGAGCTAATGTTAATTTATTCAAAGGAGTTCTTCACAATGCCTTTTTGATACGTCAAGACTGTTGACACATCAGCACATTCGAGGACCTAGTATCAATTCGGATCATTCGAGTATTTTGGACCTGTGTAGAACTTTTAGGATTATTTTGGATTTAGTTCACTATACTGTAAGTTCGTCTTAAATTTTCATTTTATAACATAAAGAATTACATTCATTTGTTAAGTTTTACAAAACTTGTTGGCTTTGCTTCTTTATGTTACTTACTTTAGGGCACAGAGTCGTAATAGAAATTAGGGGCTATTCCTGCTTCCGAATTTTTGTAAATTGTTTGAGAGAAATTCAATTTGTTTTTGAAATATAAATTCATTTTTTTTTCGGAATCTCCCAAGTCCCTTGTATTTTGATTTCACACAGTGAAACCAACAAGTTTTTGCGTGTCATCTATAGTGGAGAATGTTGTTTTTGATCCGACCTAGGAATGGATGAAGTATTTTAAACAGGATGAGTTGCTAGAGCTTGACAACCAATATTCTATTTCGGACGTAAAATAAATTTTGTTAAACAGGAAATTAAGTAAAGTTTGATAAAATATTTGGTGGAAAAGAATATTTTTTATACAAGTGCTTTGGGTTTAATTAGTAAACCAATATCTGGTTCTGAAATGAAAGTAACAGAACTAAAATTAAGAAACTAGCTGGAAATAGAATTAAGAAAACCTCAGGTTCAAAAGGAAATGACGGAAATCCAAAATCAGAAAGAGGAAAGAGATACAGACAATGCAAATTCAAATTTGGAATGAGAAAGAGAAATTTAAATTCAATTTAAGAAGAAAGTGAAGTTTGCTATAGAAAAATAACAACTATTTGATAGATGGTGTACATCTAAATAGATGGATAAAGATTATGACAACCTTAGACAACTCATATTAGTTGACGAATTCAAGAACTGCATCCATGTCGAGACCTATCTTGACAAGTAAATCGTAGGAACTTTGGAAGATGCTGCTCGTACAGGTGACAATTATTCCTTGACTCAAAAGCTTCGTTCGTCAATAAGTTTTCTTCCCAGCACGATTTTAGTAAGAAACCATCTGTCTCATTCGAGTACTTCCAAATCTCAATCTGGCACAACTTTTAGGAATTAAACTTCTGATAAGACTGATCAGAAATTCTTATCTCTTAATACGAGCACTTGTTTGGATCAAAAGGGTGATCCTGTGAGATTGAAATTCCCGATTTATATCCTGATTGTGCAGTTAATAGAACTATGACGAAAAGAGCTCTTAAATATGACGTTGATCAGGACATTATTCCTTTAGCTGACACAATTGTTTGCCAGTTTTTTTATGTCACTTTTGCTCCTGGTATTACTACTCATTCTCTCAATTCTAATCAGGGTGACAAAAGACAACCACCTGGTGCCGAAGAGGTTCTGAGGACTATTAGCGAAAACGAAGCCACACAAATACGAGTTTGTTAGTTCGTGAGAAATGGGGTCTATGTAAGAAAATAGAGACCACCTGAGGTACCCGCTGGTGACGAGTGGCCAGTGAGCTATACAAGTTTTGTTCGTAAGTCATATACAGGTAATTTTCAGTTAAGTCCATGAAACTCCCATTGCTGATCTTTTGAGATCAATAAGACTTATCATAATATCTTGATTAATATTTTTTATTGGCAGAAAATTAGAAGGGGTGTTTACAAATACTGTAGATTTTGTCAGAATTGTCAAATGGTAGGAAAATCCAATCAGAAGATACCAAAAGCTCATCTGCAACCTATTCCTGTATCTGACGAAACACTTAGTAAACTAACGGTAGATAATGTCGGTCCCTTATCTAAGACCAAGTCAGGCAACCAATTCTTGTTGGCCATAATGTGTGTGTGTGTGTGTGTGTGTGTGTGTGTGTGTGTGTGTGTGTGTGTGTGTGTGTGAACAAGATATCCAGGGGCAATTCCTTTATCGAACATTAAGACTAAGACGACATTAAAAGCTTTGATGAAGTTTTTTTTTATTACTTATTTATTAAAGAAATTTTGGCCTTCCCAAATCCATCCAATTTTATCAGGGTTGAAATTTCATGTCTGGGGATTTCCAACAAATTATGTATGAATTAGGTATCCAATAATTGAAGTCCTCTGCATATGATCATGAAAGTCAAGGGCCATTGGAAAGATTCCATCAGACTTTAAAGAATATGATTCAGTCATATTGCTTTGAAACCAGAAAATATTGGGATGAGGATATTCATTTACTGTTGTTTGCTGTTAGGTATTCAGTTCAAGAATAATTAGCATTTAGTTCGTTTAAACTAATTTTGGATAAACTGCCTGTGGACCATTGCAGTTAAAATAAAAACTTCTTATAACCAAAGATTCAGAGATTAATCTTCTTCATTATGTCTCTGATTTCAAATACAAGTCGTCAAAGGCTTGTGAAGTAGCAAGATCTAATCTTTAATCTATTCAATAAAAAATGAAGTTAAGGTATGACAGAAATACAAAAGAAACAAGTTTCATCCTTTTGACAATATTCTGGCTCTCTTGCTCATACATAAAGATCCTCTACTGGCTAAATATTTTGGTCTTTATACAGTCAAAACGATTTAAATTATATCATCAACACTACTACAGGGAGAAACAGAAACAACTCTGCCACATAAATATGTTAAAGAAGTATGTTGATCGAGATAGCCAAATTAGTTGCACATGTGCCAGACTTTGAGGATTTAAACTATGGTGTGCAATAGGACAGTAGCGACTTTGGTTTAACCAGTCTTTGGAATTTGGAAATATTAGAGAATCTGGAACAGAAACTTCCAGATATACAGTCTCAAGAGAAGAGTGAACAGAAACATCTGTTATGTGAATATCATTACTTGTTTCCAGGTGTTTCAAACCAAACCTGGAAAGATCACTGGGAAACAATTAGGAAATTCTTTGATTGACTCAGTGATGCAAATATGACAATTAAATTAAGTAAAAGTGAGTTTTGCCATGATTGTTTACATTGTTAGGATATATTGTGGGACATTGTCAACGTAAACCTGTAGATGTTAGGTTTAGGTCTATATCTGAATTCCCAGTGCCTATCATTAAAAAGCAACTGAATAAATTGTTGGGTAGGTATGGATTTAATAAAAAATTTTGGTCAAATTTTTACAAAATTGCTGTACCCCTCATCAAACGAGAACCAAGTTTTGTTGGTCTGACAAATGTCAGGAGGCTTTTGATAATTAAAGGCTATACTTAAGACCACATGAGTTCTTTCAGCTCCAGAATTCAACCAATCATTTAAAATGTCTGTTGATGCAAGTGATATAGGGGTTAGTGGCATATTAATTCAAAAAGACAAAAATGATGTGGATCATCGAGTGTGCTATTTCTCTTCAAAAAAATTAAATAAGCACTAGAGAAATTATTCCACTATTGAGAAGGAGTTCTTGGTTTTAATATTAGCTTTGCAACACTTTGAAGTGTATGTTAATTCAACTTCTTCTCCAATTATTGTATTCAGTGATCTCAGTTCCCTTAATTTCATCAACAAAATGAAAAACAAAAATCAGAGATTGTTGTGATGGAGATTGATGTTGCCAGGTTACAACATTGATATTAGGCATATCAAGGGAAAAGATTACCTGATCGTAGGTGTAGTTTCATATATATATATATATATATATATATATATATATATATATATATATATATATATATATATATATATATATATATATATATACTTTACTGCATAAATCTTTCTTTTTCTCTTTGAGGGGAGGTGTTACGTATAAATTGTTTTTTTTTCTCTTCATTTTAGCATGTCTCTGAAGATTGCATATGATCTATAAATAGGTATTTACAAGGTTTGAAAAATTAATTGTAATAATGAATGTGTATACAAGTTTGGGGTGATTTAAACTTCCCCTTGAACGAATAGTCAGGTGGGTTCTGTTGCAAGATGAGGTATTGTGAAAAATGTCATGTAGGACACATTGTGATATAAACTGAGTAGTAAAATATTGCGATGTTGAACTGTACGGGACGAGAATATGAGGACGAAAATTAATCAGCTAGTTCATTTTTATGTTTTTGTTTTAATATCAGTCTGCAGACATGTATAATGTTGTGTTTAGATATAATTTGAGAGGAAATATTTGTTTGAATATTCACTGGATTTACAAAGTGCTCATATTATAGTTTGGACTAAAATATTCTGGGACCATTGTGAATTTATTTAAAGGAATTCTGCAAAATCCCATTGTAATACATCAAGATTGTTGGTACATCAGCACATCTGATATTCATTTGGAATACTAAATTCTTTTAGACGTGTAGAACGTTTTAGGATTAATTTAGAATTAGTTCATTATAGTGTAAATTCATTTTAAATTTGTGTTACTTCATTTAGGACCATAAAGTCATAAAAAAAAATTGTCTTTGTTACTGACATAAATAATTGCATGTGTGTGCTACTCATTTTAAAGAATAAAAGGCAAATGTTTAATAATTATTCATGAATGCTGGAGATTAAGGTAAATTGTATATGACAAGCATCATTTTGTATTGATTCTTCATCTTTTGCATCGATATCCCTACCGATATGGAAAAATACCGATACATTGATATATCGATTAATCGTTTCATCACTAGCCATTATTATGCCTTGGCAGATTCACTCACTGATGAAAACTGATTTTATGAAAAAAATAACACAAGCAAAGCTGTTTTCTTGTTTGTGGTTGGGTTTTTTTTTGGGGGGGGGGTTAACGTCATTTCTCATTGCAAGAGGCTATACATTGAGGCCAGCATAATTGCTGGAGGAACAACCCAGAAGAAAAACTAGTAAAAATCACTGATCCACATGAATCAACTGGCAAGCTTTCTCACATAACCAGATTGGCTTAGCTCGAGATTTGAACCCATGCGGACAGAGGTGAGATGGCAATCATCGGTAAAGGCGAATGCTTTAAATAACCCCCCCCCCCCGCCCCAAAAGCAAAACTGTTAAAATCTTCCACAAATATACTTAAAAAGTCCTTTGACTAATTCTATTCTTAAAACTCAAACTGTTACTTATGTATACATGTTTAAAGTATTAAAAAACAAGTTGGTATCAAAACTTGCGGAAATCGGGCTATATCATATGGAGAAAAGAGTTAATGGTCCGTCAGCTATTAAAACTCTTGCTGTGAATATGCAAGAGATTCTTTTGTTAGCACAGTTGATAAGAATGCATGGTAAGACTGCTTGCTATACATTTCACCTGGGGATACAAGACTAACTACTCGGCTGAGTTGAGGGAGTATCTCAAAACTAAATAACTATTGTCATTTGTGTATAGCTAAAAAAAAAAGGGGCAATTTTGTTTTCCCTTTCTTTACAGAAGAATGTGAGACGTCTACTTATTTTCGGCAACTTGGTCAGCCACTTCGCCTGCTCGCGTGACCCCTGTAAGTGTACAATAAACATTGCACTCGCGCGCGCGCGCGCGCGCGTGTGTGTGTGTGTGTTGGATTTTTAACGTAGCTTTAACAATTTTTCAGTCATATCGGCACGATGTCTGCAGTGTGGCAGTTTATAATGATGTCTAGCAATGGGGCATGATGCCGCAGACATGTAGCACGATGTCCCACCCAGTCACATTATCCTGACACCAGGCTGACCAGTCCTAACACTAACCTCTTAATGCTGAGCGCCAAGCGAGGCAGCTGTTAGTACCATTTTTGTAAGTCTTTGGTATGACTCGGCCAGGGATCGAATCCACGGCCTCCCGCATCCGAGGCGGACGCTCTAACCACTAGGCCACCGGAGCGGTCTCCAAAAGCATTGCACTGTAATGCTTTTATTCCAGTTTGTGCTTTTCCAAAATGTGTCCTCATGTGTGCTGACAAACCTGTATTCCAGCCAAACCTTTTTTTTCACAAATTACACATTTAAATGGTTTTTCTCCATTATGTATCCCCAGGTGTGACATCAATCTTCCACTCTGACTAAATCGGTTATCACATACTTCACATTTGCACGGTTTTTCCCCAGTATGTATCCTTGTGTGCTTCTTGAACTGGTTACTCTCAGTAAGCAGTTTACTACAGATTTCACACTTATATGATTTTTCTCCAGTACAATGCTGTCGGGCATTTCTGCGCACGTAAGGTTTTCGTCTTCAATACTGACGCAAAACGCATACCGAATTCGACCGATTGACGAAAATAAAATACTGTAATGCCTACCATTTGAAAAGAGGCAATTGTCACCAGAATATTCTGTTCAAAATAATATTAATTTTGGATACACGGGATACCACCCCCATGTTTTCATGACTCGCGGTATGTCGGTCTATTCTGCGCACAGCTTTGAAAAGATGTAATATTTATTAATTGGGCTACAGAAATGAAATACTTTACTTTGGACTGTTTCTGTCAGCAGTTCAGTCGAGTAATTAGGTCAGCTTTATAGCTAGTTTTACAAAATCAGCGTAACAATGCCAGTAAATGGTAAGAGATATTAAGCAAACTAAATCGATCTTGTAAAAAAAATTAGTAAAGTCCAACATTTTATAAAAGAAGAAGCTATTATATGGAAGAGAAACAACAATGAATAGGATGTAATGTGTTTACAACGTCTTGTTTGTTTATAGGAAAAATTACTAACAAATTTTAGAAACAGACTATACTCCGGGGAATTTGTTGAGAATCCCGTTCTAGCGGCAAGTTGACACGTTGGGTAGCAGACGATTTTGTACGTGTGGGACAACTTCTTGCAAAATTGGAAACTTGGATTAAGATGCAAAATTTTTAAGGTATACATTTCCATCTTTAAAATAATGTATTTATTTGCATAATTCTAAAAGATACATAGTAAATATGATTTTCTGGGTTATAGGTTCAAGGCGGTCATGGAGTGGTCTTCATGTTGACATCTAGAAATCGCAGGTTCATATGCATTTCGAGTCGAAATGCGGGATATTTTTGTACACTTTATGAATATCACTTTCCTTAATTAAAGTACGATCGTTCTTTCTTGATTCAAAATGGATTTTTGACCCAAAATAACACGTGATCCAATGTTTACAGAGATGACGTATCGTTGCGCAGAATTACCCGACGCGCAGAATTGGTCGACATGGTGGGTATGTATCCTCATGCGCAACGTCAAATTTCCACGATGTCTAAAATTTTTATTACAAACATCACACTTGTATGGTTTTTCTCCTGTATGTATCCTCGTATGCGCCTTCAGCTGACTGCTCTCACCAAACATTTTCTTACAGGCTTTACACATGTATGTGTCCTTATGTGTGACTCCAGAGTCATACTATAGCAAAAACTTTTATTACATAGTTCACAAGTGTATGGTTTTTCTCCAGTATGTGTTCTAAAATGCCTCTTTAAATTGCCACTAACAGCAAACATTTTATCACAGACTTTACACTTGTATCGTTTTTCCTAAGTGTGTATGCTTGAATGTAATGTTAGATTTGTACAATGACCAAATCTTTTATCCTCATATGATCCTTTAAATGACTACCATCACCAAACGCTTTATCACAAACTTCGCATTTGTATGGTTTTTTTACACAGCGCTTTCTTATATGCTCGTTGAATGTAATACAATCACCAGACATTTTATAATTAATTTCAGAATTTTAATATGGTCTCACTGGACAGTTTATCTGGTGAATTTTCATCCGACAATGACCTATTGCCAAAAAAAAAATGAGAATAATTTTACACTGAAGTTACAAATAAAAACAAACTAATGATTTTTGTAGAAAGCATGCATGTGAGATTTTGGCTGCGGCAATCAGGTTAATTCCTTATACAACTGGTGGCTTTTATGCTGAACCAACACTGCCACCAACCCCTCTTTTTTACATTCATTTTTGACAGCAAAGAGCTATTTTGACTACTTTCCTGTGACAAGGCGGCTAAAAGAATCAGTATGTGCCTTATGCATGAATAAAGTTCATTACTACTATAACAAATTAGCATACTTTTCATCACCCCTCAACCACCTCGATTTTTAGATATTTACCTCTGTAGCAGACATACGTAAATATGTAAGCAAAGTCGGCTGTTCATTTGCAGCCCAAGTTATGCATTTGATCTCCAGTGCTAGTCTAACTGTGACAGACACTCACCAAACAAGCCAACCCATTTTCAAGCCTAACTCAAAGTAAATCTAAACCACATTACAGATTTAGCTTCAGTGTGAATTTATAAATGCTAGGCTTATAATAATTAGGTTCATGCCTTCTACCTTAAAAATTAGGGACGTGTCAAACCACGAAATTATCCAGTGAGACCTATATTTTCCCCTGTATATAATCCAATTAGACAAAAGTTTCAATAAGCAATTTCTCCAGAAACTGCGAGCATTCTCGACATTACGCGCAACAACAAGAATTTGCAATTTGCAGTACTCTTTCTCGTAAAGTTGCATGGTGTGGTTTTCGGAGTATTTTAAAGGCAATCATTATAATAAAAAAAACTTCTTTAGATACTTTTAGCAGTCTAATGTTATAACTTATAACTCATATGATATAAAGTAATAATGTCAGTGTGTATATCAACGTTGTCATGTAGACACATTTACTCGTGTTAAATCACAACAAAGAGTAGTATGATATTAGCAGTTTGGTATTTTGATTATTGGTATAGGTCAAAACCGTCTATAGTATTTGCACACCAGCCGGTTTGTTTGTACCCCCCCCCCCCCCGCCGATTTCAAAACCGAAAAGCACCAAGGATATCTGTACTAGTATTAGTACCCCTTCTTCGTGAACGGGGTACTAACATGAACCCATATGTATGAACGGAGCAGTGTGTGAATCACAACCGGCACTTTTTCAGCCTGCAATAAAAAAATTTTGAACATGTTCCCTGCATATAATGAAAGAAATTAAATAGTCCTCATATTTAATAACATAATTGCTGCATTTTAGAAATTCATGTAAAATATCTTTTACCTTCTTCATCCGATTATTTTTTTATATATGTCGTCTGTCAAATTTGTTCAACTAATAACTATTTCTTTTTTCAGCCTCGTTTATTCGTGCCACGTAAGGACTTTGGGGCCTTATTTGGAAACATAAACAGATCGTAATAAATATGGTATGCATTGAATAACGTATCTTAGAATATCTATATATTTCATAATCAGCCTTATTTTGAAACGATTTAACCCCAGAAGCTTGTTTTATCTGTTATGGTGGAGAAAGTGCGGTTAGTGTAAACATATCAATATAATTTACCTTATATATACTTAATAACTTTATTATTAGTAAAACTTTCCGAAAAACATAACTCTAATTATGTAATAGATTTTAATTACAATCATCATTTTGTCTCTGATAACAGCTTTATTTGCTCCATTGTAAAATATAGGATCATATCGTAGCCTCATCCACGTTGAAGATACGACATCGTAGCTACAAAGATATAAAAAAAGCACAAAACGTTGTCATTTAGTTCATTCATTTATAATTTCTAACCTGTCTGTCGCCAAGGGGTCCCTAACACTGTCGACTTACTGGCGTTTCAAAGCAAACGGAAGCTCAATGTTGCAAAAAAGCACATAGACCGCATTCAATATTTGATATGTATAGCTTTCTAAAACAAAAGTGAACAAATAAAAAGGAAGAACTCTTGTATACATGCGTTCAAAGAGATGTAACTCCAAACTTTATGGATTACCAAAGACTGTGAACTCAGTCGAAACTGTTGCTTGAAAATAGTGTGGGTATAAAAGGCTTTGACTTAGATCAGTAACCAGACAAACAGCTATTATCCTAAACTCCGGATAACCGACTATGATTCCAAATCGCCAAACAGGATTTATGCACACTAGTGTAACCAGTATGAACCGTGATTGGTCGGTTTAATGTCACGACCTCTATTATGCGACTACTAATGATAACATCGTAAACAATAACACTGTAAACGATACAACTGTCATGATTTGCATCAACAGCTAGAGCGGTGAACAAACCGACCGAGCACAATATCAGTGGTACACCGACCGGTCAGTGAGCTGCTGGTCATTTAATAACACCGACAGGTCACAACACGGTACACCGACCGGTTCAACATAATTGGTACACAAACCGTTTTGCGAGTTGGCCAATCAAGAATGCTAGTAGTCGATTTATCCAGGTAGTGTTTCCTCGAGTTCTTGTTTAACGTTAGTACTAATATTAGTACCCCATACTCCTACCTTGTGGACGGGGTTCTAACATGAGCCTATGTGTGTCAATGGAGCAAGCCGGGTGTGATTCACACCCGGCACTTTTTAAACCTAATATAAACAATTTTGAACATGTTCCTTGCATATAATGAAATAAATTGAGCAATCCTCTTATTTACTACCGGAATTATTGCAAATCTTTGTAGAAATAGTTGTAAAATCTCGTTTACCTTTCTTATCCGATATTTTCGTTTAGATCGTCCGCCATATTAGTTCAAATAATGACTACTTCCGTTCTCAGCCTTGTTTGTTTGTGTGCCATATAAGGATATTGAAGCCTTAGTTGGAAATGTAAACAGATGGTAGTAAAACTATGGCGCGGTTTGAGTTAGAAATTCTGCACGTTAAAAGTAAATATGGTTTATCGGTGACTTTGAAATTCCACCAAGAAGCCATTATTCGCCACTTGATTGATAAAAAAGATGTATTTGTCCTGCTACCCACTGGATTTGGAAAGTCACTGACTTTGCCTTTTCTCAACAAAACTGGTTTACCACAATTAATGCAAGTCAACAATTAATAACATAGTGTAGAATATCCAAATATGGTAAGGCAAGCCTTATTTAGAAAAGGGGTCACGGCGAGAGTCTTGCGTTATCTGTCATGGCGGACACGGTGAGGTTAGTGTAACCATGCCAATTTATTTTATCGTGTAAGGGCTTAATAAATTCATAATAAGCCAAACTTCTTTCACAACATGATTATACTTATGTAGTAGATTTCTACACTATTTGTTTTTCTGACTTTAGTGATGATTTATTTTGCTCCATTACATGATATGGGATGGGCTCAGTTAGTAGCCTCAACCACAACAAATCAGGTTGAGACTACGACATCGTAGCTAGTTTAACGTCACCTAACAGTTCTTCTGTCAACCGTTTGCCTGCTTTTGACCCATCGTTGTTCCATAAAATGTTCTAATAAATTGTCTTCCACAACATTAAATTCAGCCATTATTATTGGAGAATATCAAGTATGGGCTTAAGATCTATCTTGTCGAGATCAGATTGACTTAATAATAGCAATAATTGGCTGTTTGATACCAGATGTTTTTTTTTTTTTTTTTTAGCTGGGCAATATTTGAGAGCACTCCGTGTATGATGTAATCTAACTGGGCTGACTCCATACACTTCTTGGATTTCTTTGGCAGAAATGGAACCATGCAGGCTTTGTATTTCAGGGATAATTTGCGGCGGAAAGTTTGCTTGTTTTCTTGGCATTGATATACATTTTTACATTTTAAAAGGAAATTACTTCGTCGGAGAAGCGGAGCTTTCTGTAGCCCTTTTACCAGATGAACTTTATCTGTGCGCGAAGTTGTCGGTGGTTTTCTATTTCAGCCAGGACCGTATCTAATTCAGCCAATGTAATCGTTTATCTTCGATGGCCATCGAGTACAGATTAGCAATTGTGCTGAGCTGCTTTGTGCCACCACGAGAGGTTCTGAATAGAAACGTATTTGCGAATTCAGTCTTAGCGAGATTATTTTACGGTTGCCGTCAGTCACATTGGCTATTACTAATACGGCTGAAACAACAATTCCCATTGCTGCACCTTTGATAGTTTGCGTAGTCGTGATTCCCGCCGCACCAATGTCAACGATTGCGTCGAGTCCATAAACCGGATCAACGATAACACACACACACACACACACACACACACACACACACACACACACACGCACGCACGCACGCACGCACGCGCGCGCGCGCGTTAATAATGCGTGAGCAGTGCAGTTCTCTTGGCGATTTCATTTCGCAGCTGTTTATTTTCTCGCGTAGGTAATTCTGAGGATCCATCACAGTTCTATTAATAATGTGAACGCAAAATATAATTGCTTTACCAAATGCTCCGGTTTAGGTGAATCACGCACGTACCCATGCCGCTTATGCTCATTTTTACACTGGTACAGTTGACATGAAATTATTAAAAAATGTACTTGATGAATATTTAAGTCTCCGGCAGTTGTTCGTTCTCTGGGCCTAGGACTACGTTCGCTTATATTGATTGTGCCGGTGATTGCTTTCAGAAACGGCCGTTCTAGTTTTCGACCAAAAACTGTTGCACGGAAAAGTGCGTCCTTGTTTAATTACAGTCGAGATTTTTCTCTTGTTTGAATAAACGTTAGTGCTGCTTAATTGACGTGGAATGCAACTGGGATGGACTTGTCGGTGAATTACACATCTGTTCGTGGTTGAACCAATCATCGAGTGCTTTCGCATCTGGTGGTGTGGTCAACGACCGGGCATTTTCACGTGCTAATGCCATCACTACAAGTTGGCCGCGAGTTGGTATTGAGATATCGGGGTGGATCGAACGGTTGCTTTCTATTTGGCCCTTAACAAGAATATCTTTTAGTGTATACGAGGGTTTGTTAACACCACTCTAACGCAGATGTACATTGACAAGTGGAACAAAATCGCCATCGGTGTCAGCATTCTCTGTCAGCTGGTCCCACACCACGTCAGCAAATTCCGCAACCTTATTACCACGTTCAGAATCTATCACTTAATGTAATGAGAAATCTAATCTTAGACACAAACGCCAGTTCAGTACCCGACTGGATAAAAGTTGAGTCCTCCATCGAACTGAATTTCATCTTCGGCGGTCAATGGTCTTGTTCACGTAAATGTTAAAGAGCCTGCACTATTACCATCGATGGTATGTAATACTGACAGACCATCGTGTCGCTTATCATTGTCTAATATCGTCATTGTCCCCCACCGACGTTTTGTTCCGGTTAAAATGAACAAGTATGTTCCAGACCTACGCACTTTTGAGATGTGAGGTTTAAATGTATCCAAAACATCCCCAACAACATGGAAAACAAGTCGACCATTTACTACACCCTCATTTTTTATTCTATGCTTTTCTGGTTAATATTCCTGTAATTGCAGATCATGCACTTACTATGTGTACTGGAGACAATATAGCGGCTTTTATATCGACGTAGACTTTGATAGGCCCAACCGACATGCCAGAGTCTCTTATTTCCTCGTTCTCGTTGAATACTGCCAGGTTCGTCGCGATGGCGCCTCTAGGCTTTATAATAACATATTGAAAGTCAACGTTAGACTTTCAAAATTTTCCAGTTTGATTTAAATAATCACAATCTCGCCTGGGTCGATTTGAACAAAGACCAGGTTCGTAAATTGAATTAAACCTTCGTTGGTAGCAAACACGGTCAGATCCACATCATTGCCTCGTCGAGTTGCTACGAAATTTCGTTGGTATATCATTTTAGCGGTCCTGATAGGTAAAAGTTGTCAAAGCAAGGCGACTTAGTGGGAATTAGACGGAATGATCTGGAGCCAACTGTAAAAACAGACTTCTGCATATGTCGAATGTCAATGACATGAATTGCTCAGACCTTTTAAACATTACATCAATATAAACTTAATGCTGATATGCGTTTCTGAAGGTTAAACATAACTTATTTTAGTACTGAGGTAGTCAGACAAATTTTCATTCCATTGGCGGCAATGGATCTATAGGCTGCTACAGAAATATTGGAAACAGAATCCAAAGGAAGAATGCCATTGGAACTTTGGGAAGAATGATCAGACACTGCGGCTATTACTTTGGAACTCATATGGTTCTTTCATGAAGATGATTAACTCATCATATATATATATATATATATATATATATATATATATATATATATATATATATATATATATATATAAAGACAAAAATACGGACATGCTTGTTGCGTGTCAATGAAAAGAACGAAATCAATATGGCGCATGGATACGTTGAGGCAGTAAGGCCGAGGCTTATTCATACGGTGTAACAAACGAGTTCCCCAACATCGGAACAAAATATGAAAACGTGTTTGTATTTATTACACGACCTCTATTTTGCGCTTATAAATATTTACATATCATGAAGTCACAAAAATGTCCAAGGACAAAAATTTAATTCATGCTCAAATTGTGAACAAATGCCACACTTTTGCAACTTCGCTACGTGAGATGTTAGAAGCAAGAAAATTTCGTGATTATCAATTTGATCTCATTTCTACATCAATGCCAAATTTCAATGATAAAATATGTGGTCTGCATCCTCTTCATGAAAGTGCGAAGTTCCGCTGCAGCTGTAACATCTACATTTGTCATTGCTTGCTTATTTGAGAACAATTTTGTCAAAGACCAGGGCAAAAATAAGAAGTATGAAAGGATATCACATGAGTAATATAGTGGATTTCAAGAAGTGATAGTCATTAAAATACGCTGCTGTATAATTTCGGGGATAGTAAAAAAAGGCGACGATGAGACGAATATATACAACAAATATATCCTAATCGTGAGTAGATTATCGAAGGTCACCAGAAAATAGATAACACGAAAAGATAGCTACGTAGCGTATCAGAAATGTTAAACATATCGTGCTCTTCGTATCAAAATTGCCGTGCCCATGCTGAGTATAATTTGCTCTTAGACCTTGTTTACGTCATCGCATCGTTATCATTCGCGTATAAATGCAGGAAACCTTGACCTCCTGTGATGAATTTTTGTTGGCTTGATAATTTTAATAGGATGCAGCAAAGCTGTTTCCATGCTTGTATCTATGTTTACTAAATGTTTCGATGAAGCGTATACTAATGTATAACGATCGTAATTAGATAAAGCAGGGCAAAGGATTTATTCTCCGGTCTCATGCATATAATTTGCATACAGTGTGCGAATTTACACACGTATGCTTCTGCAAATTTGAAGTGCAGTCCCATGGGGTTTAAACCTGGTATGCTAATTAGGTGTTTTTGTATACAAAGGTGGTTTATGCGGATCACCAATTTAAGTCAGAATGAAAAGATTGTATATGTGATAATAATTGTCATCGGCTAGAACAACATTAACGATCACGTAGATATGATGATGTTGGTGTTGGTGGTGATGATATGATGATTATAAGAAGAAGAAGAAAAAAAAATTAAAAATGGTTTTGTGTTATTATTATTATCATTATTACTATTTCATTATAAGGTTGCATGTTTGCGATGTTACGGGCCAGACGTGGCAGGCTACAGAAAGAGAACTAAGAGAAATAAGTATATGGACATGTTGTAGATACAAAATGGCTGAGCGAAAAAGCGTCTATAAGCTCTTCAAAAAAAGTGTTGGAACGGTAAAATGCCACAACTATTATAACAAATACTCTTGCGTATAATTTCATTTTCATTTAATGAGACTAGAGTTACGCTGCATTGTTACGGAGAAACAACTCTTTTCTTAATAAGCGTATATACTCCATGTACACTGGACAACTTCAGTGTACCTCTTTCTTCCGTTTTCTAACTCAAGCCGAAAAAGTAAATATCTTGGAGTAGAAGAAAACCTTTAGCTTCATGCCAAAATTCTGACCAAGTCTGACAGTGTGGCGAACTAACTCTAGCATATCTTCATCAACAGCGCATTCCTTTAGTAAAAATATTTCGCAGTGCGTTGTAAATACAGAGCTGCATAAACATTTACAACAAAGTGAACTGATATTGGGTAGTAGAAGAGGGGGTTAATTAAATTTTGGATGGCAAAACTAAAACCGTAAAGTTGTAAATAACCAAGAAACGAAATATGCTTCATACAGTATTGAAAATGGATATATTTTGCAAATATTTATCAAGTGTCAACGGAAGCCGTTTAGTGAGCGAATTAAATCTTGGACGACAAAAACGAAAACAGTATTAAATATTGTACTGACACTGGAAATGTTTTAGCACACTTCTTGGATTGTGAAAATGAGCCATTTCCTGTGGCGAAAAACACGAATTTAACACGACGCGTTAAGTTTATGGGTTTAGCATTGTGGGTCTCTCTGGCGACAAACGGGGTTTAACATTTCGCCTTTAGTCCATAGGTTTAAAGCATATGTGCTTGGCGCCAAACGTGAATTTAACATTTCTCCTTTAGTTCATATGTTTAACATATTTGTATATTGGCGACGAATGGGAATTTAATACGCCGTTTATTCATATGTTCAACGTTGTTAGCCTCTATGGAGACAAATAATGTCCAATATCCAGTGATCTACTATCCAGCAACCAAGACTTGCCATGCAGCACCCATACTATACCATCAACACGCCGTTGCAGTGATCAACACCCAGTGATCTACTTACCAACACTGCACAGTTACAGTCCAACACTAAGTTATCTACTTTCCAATACCCCGTACTTACTATGTAACGCGCCGTTGTGGTGACCCGCCCACTATTCAACAACCCACTTATTATCCAAGATTCTGTTCGAGTGACCAATACTAACATCCACTGACCAAGAGTGGAATTGAAAAGAAGGAGATGAAATCACACACTATACCCACAAATACACATATTTTTCCACAAAAGAGTGGTCGCTATTAAGTTTTAGTTAAGAATAGACAAAAGGGAAAGATATACATAAACTTATAACACATGGATTAGTAATGATTGAGTATTATCTCCGTTTTAGAGAACTGGCTGGCTCTGTAAAGGGCCTTTGCGTCTTGTTAAACAAAAGTTGTTATATACCTCACCTCTCAGAGTTAAATCAGAGCTCTGTACGTTTGGTACCCGATCTAAAGTGGTTCCAAGCATTGTTTTTTGTGTTTCTTGTTTTTCGGTTGGCACGCAACCTCTCATGAGCTATTTGACATCTGGCACTAAGGAGTTCTTGCCTCCTCTTCTTCGCATGTCTCTCCGACTCCTTCGATTCCTCAACTCAAATTGTTTAATCTTCGTTGTTTATTCCTTCATTACTTCGCGAAAGAGTTCTTTCATCGTTCGAAGAGAGTTCGTACTTTCAATTAGCGGAGAACTAGTCCCTAATTATGTCCATTAAGGCTACGGCTTCACATAGTTTTCAAATCTGACAGAGCTGGATGCTCATTCTTCTTAGTTATTTTGTTGTTGACGAGTTGACAATGAATGGAAGACTGTTTCATTTTCATTTTTCAAGAATTTAGGTCGTGTACGGCTATTAGACCCTTAAAAACCAGTTAATGTCGGCATATACAGACTTCTTAGTTGTACATATAATGGGAAACAAGAGCTACCACTTGAAGACATTGTACTTGTACTGCATATGAGTTGAAAACTTGTGTGCACAGCAAACTATTATTCGTTGAATTCGACACGTTCAGAATGGGAAGACCCTTTTCGATGCATTGGTGTATGCACCGCACACATGTGGCATGTCTGGGCGAGGAAAAGGAGAAGTCCGGCCGGAGTTCCCAAACGTTATCGGAACCTCTTGGATTTGGATTAAGGGCGTGTTCACCACTCCAGGCATGTATGATCATTTAATGTCCAAACAGTGGACTAATTAATTTGGGACCCTATGTAGCCTTATAGCCTTAGTTTTATATGCTACATTGTGTAGCCGGGCAGGACAGTCTTGGTCTCGGACCGACTTATGTTAGTTATTTGGTGAATTTTATTTTCTTCAGTAAACTTATATGATCTTAATTTTTGACACTTTATGTGGCTGTGTCTAAGCCGGTCGGGCCAGTTTTCAAATACTTATATTTTATTCTTACACCATTTCCAGAATGTGACTGAGGGTAAGTAGCCTGAAAGGAGGTTTGAATTCGAAGTACTATTTATGCTAAATTATTCGTTTTGACCTTGTTACTAATTACTTGCCTGGTATAAATGCTCTCCTCTTTTAATTATAGACTTGTGTATTTAGTTTGATATTTTTGCATTGCATTGCTTGAGTATCGTTACCGATTTCCTACATCCTGTTACTAGTGACATTGCATTGATTGTATTTTTTCAGCTACCAGAAGTGCAAATGGAGTTCCGTCTCAACCGATGCTGGGCTAGAGTACTCGCACATGCGTAACAAGGCCCGAATGACCCGGTGTCTCCGGCTCTTCATCAGCCGATATGTGCTCCCTGCCCATCCCACAATGTCCCACATTTCTGTGTTCATTTGATATGTTGGCGTATAACAATTTGGGGGTGTTAGGAGGTCCAGTACTAGGGTACCTACTTGGAATGGAATGGAATCGCCAATGAAGGGGCTGTTAGATACGCTTTACCGCTTTTACCCATCTCTGTGAGGAAATTCAGAATGTTGAGATAGGTAAGCTCTTTATATTCAGAAGAAGGCATCAAGAATTCTGGGTTTGTAAATGGTGCTTGTATCTTCTGGTTACATTGAAATTTTTTCTCTTGTGTGGTGTAGAATGGGCATTCGTTGAAACTGTGACTCATGTCTTCTACTTTCGCCTCCCAGAAAAGTTTTTCCGGTTCTAATTCGGTTGATGATTCTTAGGCTTTGATGGTTCCTAAGTTTCTGGCTATTATTATTTCGGTTGATCCTTGGCTGAATTGAGTACAATGTTCGTCCTTTGATGTTGTTATTCCAGATTGTTTGCCAATTGGTATCAATTTGTAGTCTAATTATACTGTATATTTCTCATACGCCATACTCGATGTTCGTGTAAGTTGGTTCTTGAAGTTTTAATCTAGTCTCTTTGTCTGCACTTTTATTCCATGGAATCTTTATGTGGGATGGTGTCCACATGAATTCTGCTACTTGTTGGTTTTGTTCTAATCCTTTCAGTGTTAAGTACGTTTCTACTAGGTAGTTTGATCTACTGTTCGAGTTGTTGCTTTCCAGGAATTTTAGAACACTCACGGAGTCCCTGAATATGACATTTTATTCTATTTTGTTGTCTCGTATCCATTTAAGGGCTTCGATGATTGCCAAAAATTCTGCGGCGTATATGGAACAATGGTCTGGGAGTCTTTTTCCTAGTGCAATGTTGTCTCCTTGGATGAATATGGCGCCTGCTGCTCTGTTTGGATTCGATTTGGATCCATCTGTGAATATTTTCTTGTATCCTGAATATCTGATGTTGATTTCTGTTACGACTTTAGATTTTATATGTAATGATTGTTCCGTTTTGTTGCCGTATGGTGTTGCGTTGAAATTTATCTATTGAGTTTTGTTCAACCACGGAACTGTGTCAGTGTGTGAAATTGGTTCTGCTTGGATGCTGTCTATCCTCAGTGACTTCATTAGTTCAAGAATCATTTTACCCCCAGTTTTTGGGGAACCAGTCGCTGGCTAATAGGTATTTTTAATATTTCAATGATCATTCTAGTCGGATGCGTCTTATCCTGGGTGGATAGTCTTGCCGCATATCAAAGGGTGGATTCCTCTCTTCGTAGTTGCAGTGGCGGCTCGCCTGCTAGGATTTGCAGTTCTTCAAGCGATGTGTTTCTTAGTGCCTATGTGCATGTTAAAAGCGCCTTGTATTGCAAGCTATCTAGTTTCCTAAGGAGGTTTTGGGTTGCTGATGCATACATTTGACACTCGTAATCATTTTCGATCTAATTAGAAATCGATATAGTGTCAGTAGTGTGTGTTTTGGTCTGCTCACCTTTTTGTTCATTTCAGGTTATTTATGATGAATAAATCCTATTGCATCTTTTGACTAGATCTTTTGTGTGGCGTTTCCATGTTGGATGTTCATCAAAATACATATCCAGAAATCTGGCCACTTTTTCAAAGCGTATTTGGGTGTTGTTTAAATTTAACATCGGGGGTTCCTGTTGACTTTGTTCTTCGGGGAAAAAAGAACTACTGTTTTGCCTGGTGATATTTTGAATCGCAATTTATCGGCCTAGTTTCCAATTCTGTTTAATCCTCTTTGGAGGTCCTCGATAACGGTTTCACTGGATGGGTTGTCTACTTTCCAGATCCCGCTATTATCAGCGAACTGAGAGAGGTCAATTTTGTCTTGGTCGATTAATTGAACCAGATCATTGATCATGATATTAAATAGTGTTGGGCTCACCACACTTCATTGTGTCTCGTTATCCAAGATGAATGTGTGCGAGTAATCGTTGCCAGTTCTTGTCCTGATCTGGAGACCTGTTGGGAAGTAGGATATCCGTTTGTGAATGCGGCCTGATATTCCTCAGCGATTAAATTTGGCGAGAAGACCCTTTGTCCAAATCAGATCATATGCATTTTCCAAATCCAGAAAGATAGCTATAATATGTCCATCTCATTTACATTTCGCATTGAACGCTAATTTTATGTGCGCTTCAGGTATTATTAATTGGTCAAGAGTAGATCTTTTGCTACGGAAGCCGTTTGGTTTTGTGATATTAGTTCTTTGGTTTCTAAATGGAGTTTTAATTTATTATTAATCATAATTTTCATGATTTTGCATAAGTTACTTGTAAGTGATATTAGTCTATATGAATTGATTTCAGATGGATCTTTTCATAATTATCGCCTGTTCCAATTTCCGGGAATTTGTCCTGTTTTCCAAATTGCATTGATCAGGTTTAATATCACCAGTTCTATATATTTCACATCCCAGGGTATCTTCTCCTGGAGAGGTTGTGTTTTTCGTTTTGATTTTATAGCTTTCCGCCATTTATAAACTGTGAAATATTTATTTAGGGAGGTTATTTGACTTCCATGGTCTTCAAAAAGATGGGGATGGTTGGTTTCAATCTTAGCCCGGTGTTGTTGGAATTGTGTGTTGGCTTTCTTCGTGGTTATTATTTTATCTGCGATGATTGGGGTCGTGATAGTTTTTTTCCTCCTAATAGATTTAATTTGTCCCAAACCTGTTTAGCATTGCGTTTGATGTTAAGGGACGAACATAATTCGGACCATATTTTTTCTTGGACTTATAGAGATCGGTCTGTGTTGGAGCTCGCCCTTGAACTATGTTAGCTTAGGAATCACTGGCGTATATAGCCAATCACCCTTCCTTTTTCTCATTAGAACGGCGAGTAATGAAGGATGTATAGCAGCCAGGGATTTGGGGAGTATATTTGGTACTTGGGGTCAGATGTGTCTCCTGAATGTAAATAATATCTAGTTTGTGTAATTCCCTTTTTAACTTGATTATTAATTCTGAAACATTCATATTCAGTCCCCGGCAGTTCCACTGACAAATATGAACTTATTTTCAGTTTTCCATATCATTTCTTGGTGTTAATACTTACTTGTTATGTTCAGGTGGTAATACCCTTTTTGGTGTCAATGACGTATTTGTTCAACCGATGGCTTAGAAGTTTGCAAGTCTGTTGGACCGTTATATTGTCCTCCATGATGAGTTTAAGGAGCATAACTCTCTAATATATGAAACAAAGTGAAGTAAAGACAAATATTATTCAAGACGCTCGCAAATAGAATTCTCGGTTTGGATAGAGACGTCTTTGTATTTACCTGCGTTCTCTCCTCTGACTATAGATATTTCTCTCTTAGTATAGTTTCTTCTTTGCGGTTGATCCTCGTTGTTTCCTGATGTTGATGAATTGGTTGTAGTTTTGCTTCTTTCTGTTGTTCCTCATTTGTCCTTGATCTACGTATTTCCCGTCTATTGTTATTTAACCTTTGGCTACTTTTCTCTATCTTATTACTACTGCTGTTTCTATTAATGCTGTTATTGCTATTTTCTCTATAACCGTTATTGCTATCGCGGTTGCTTTCGTTCTCCTTGTTACTATTGCTCTTGATACTGTCTGTCCTGTTACCTTTGTGGTTATTGTTACCTTTACCGTTGTTGTTTGGTATTTCTACATTTGGATTATCCATTTCTTTGTTTTCCTGGATGCTTCGGATGGTTATGGCTGAGTTGTCCGTTGCCACTGGTGTCCATGGGTTGGTGGTTATAGTGTAAATACTTTTCTCTGATTTGTTTGGTCTCTTTCTGTATCTTCCTGACACTGTTGTAATTTATCCATTACGTAGACAATTTTCATTTCTCATTTGGTGAAGGGGCAATCCCATGACTTCGGTTGGTGGGGTCCTAAACAGTTGGCATATTTTTGCCCGCTATAATTATATTTACCTATATGGTTGCCTCCGCATTTCCGGCCCATTGGTCTGTTGTTACACTTGATTGTGCAATGTTCCCACCCCTTGCACCTACTGCAGAATCGTGGTTTGTTCTTGTATTTCTCGATTTGGTACGATAGCCTAGCCTTACTAATAGGGGAGGGGATCTGAATTCCAATACTGCTATGTTCGATTGGTAGCCATTCCTACTGAGTAGGCGATACGCGTTGTATATGTTGGTTCCATAGTATTTAAGTTCTTCTGTTAGCCGGGTGTTGTCCTTAATCCGGTAGACGCCTTTTAGTTTGAGGACTTTCTTGAATTTCATTGGAGGTTTCGGTGCATCCGGTTGCAATTGTTGATTAGCTTTGGTTTTCTCGTTGGTTTTGGTTTCCTCATTGTTTTTATTTCCTGTGTTAACAGATAAATGTCTGCTGACAGTTACTTCTATAGGTTCGATCAGTCTGAGTTCCATTAGTTTTGCCAATTGTTGGCTAGTATTACACCAGACAATGATATAGTTGGCTTTTGGTCTAATTATACACTAGTTTACAATTTTTTAGAAGTCGTCTGCTTCAGAAATAAAATGTGCCATTTATTATGGATTTTGATTTGTTGAATTCAAATATGACAATTAAAACAACTGATTGGCTACAGTTTCCAAGATATTTAAGTTTTTACATTTTATGTCTATTTATATTGTGTAGATAGTAGAGTTTTAATCATACATTGTAAACTAGATCTTTTCATGTGTTTATGGTTGCTTTACATGATAATCCTTCAACTTTCCTGTTTATGTAACACTTTAAAAACCAGCAAAATGGTTATATAAGTATAATTTATTATAGTACAAAAGGCGCTTCTTGGCTTGTCTCCTGTATTCACTGCCCAGCAACAGTCTGCAAGCATTGATGGGCTCCATTTGCCCTGATAGCGTTCCTCCATTGTTGCAATGTCCTGTTGAAATCACTCGCCGTGCTCGTCGCTCACTGCTCCGCAGTTCGGTGGAAAAATATCTAGATGAGAGTGCAAAAATGTATCTTCAGTGACATGTTGCAACCAAGGCTTTTGCATGCATTGAGGAGGTATTCCATCAACTCCCTGTAGTTGCCTGCTTTGTTGTTTCCGAGAAATTTGTTGCCACTACCTGGAAGGCTTTCCATGCCGTCTTTTCCTTGCCACGCAGTACACGGTCAAATGCATCATCTCGAAGACGTTCACGAATATGAGGACCAACAAAGACACCTTCATTTATCTTAGCTTCACTTAGCCTTGGAAATTGTCCACGGAAGTACTTGAAAGCTGCTTGTGTTTTGTCCATGGCCTTGACAAAATTCTTCATCAGACCCAGCCTGATGTGCAGGGCTGGTAACAAAATCTTCCTTGATTCAACAAGTAGTGGATGCTGAACACTTTTCCTCCCTGGCTCCAATGACTGTCGAAGTGGCCAATCTTTCTTGATGTAGTGGGAATCTCTCGTACGACTATCCCATTCGCAGAGAAAACAACAGTACTTTGTGTATCCAGTCTGCAGACCAAGCAAGAGAACACGAACCTTCAAATCGCCACAAAGCTGCCACTGATGTTGATCATAGTGTATGCACCTCAAAAGTTGTTTCATGTTTTCATGTTTTCATAGGTTTCCTTCATATGGACTTCGTGACCAACTGGAATTGATGGCAAAACATTGCCATTATGCAGCAAAATAGATTTAAGTCCTGTCTTCGATGAATCAGTGAAGAGTCTGCACTCATCTGTATCATGAATGATGTTGAGGACTGCCATTACAACATCGATGTTGTTGCAGGCTGCAAGCTCACCTTCTATAAAGAAGAATGGGAAAAGATCCTTTTGATGGTCACGAAATATGAAAACCCTGACATCACCTGCCAGGAGATTCCACTGTTGTAGTCTGGAGTCCAACAGCTCTGCCTTACTATTAGATAGTTCCAAATCCATGGCAAGGTCATTCAGTTCACCCTGTGTTATGAGGTGTGGTTTACAGGAGGAGGATGGGAGAAAATATGAGTCATGTGACATTGATGGTTTAGGACTAGAAATTTCATCCTCTTCCTTTTCTTCATCTGACTCAAGTGAGAATGATTCTGTTTGCATCAGGAACCGGCAATCCTCCTCTGTCGTGTACTGGGCGACTTTATTTTATTTCTATCTTCTTAAATTGATTGTTCACTTTCTTGAACTTTATTACCATTGTGCCAGAAAACACTCTCTTTTTTCCAAGGTTACCCACTTTACAAATTCAACAGTAAATAAAATTTAGGTTATCTACCGTATCGCGTAGTATGAGACGTCTCAGCCTGGCTATTCAGAACATTCTGATTTTGTGTGACAAGTGGCACCTTAAAGTTATTACAAAAATTATGGTTTTTCGTAAGGGGGAAAAGAATAGCGGATACCATATTCTTCTATAAACTTTTAGAGTTAGAGGTTGTTAATAAATTTATATTTCTTGGAATTGTTTTTTAAAAAAGAGGTCCTTTCACACTTGCTCATCAACTTCAAGTGAACAAGCTTTAAAGGCATTATTTGCAATAAATAAATAATTCTACAAGTTTGGAAATGTACCCTAAAGGTAAATGTGAAATGTTTGAAACACTACTTGCACCAGTTCTCAATGATGAATGAGAAGTATGGTGCTCTATTGAAGGAAATGCTGTTGAAATGTTGCAGTTAAACTTTAAAATGATTTTGTCAACGAGGAATTGAGGATGGTATCTTTAATCATCAGTCGATATTAGCCAATATTTAAATACTTGACTAAACTTATCTCCTTATATAATAGAAAATAAATAACCGTCATATATAACCTAATGCTTACTGTCATCATCCAAACAAACATGAGGCATAGCTAGTCAGGAGTGTATCAAAGAATCTTGTTCGAAGTGTGGATAAAAAAGTCAAGCTGTTCGGAACATAGAGGATTTCCTGTCTTAGGTCAATCAACGGCTAGCTGACAAGTTTATCCAAAAATCGGCAATCTATAATCAAATAATCGTCAAGAGTTTGATTATATAGAAATTTGTCATTACATTTTTGTAACAGTGACAACAGCTAGAGGATCCCTTTCAAAAATAAGGAAGTTTTCACATACATTACATAGTCAATCAAGAGATGAAAAAACAACAACAACAACAACAACAACAACAAAACCCCAAAAGCATAATGTAACCCACTAGATTCACGTGCTGCAAGACGGGTATCACTTTGTGTGAGAATGCCAATGTTACTTGCTGCAAAGAAAGAAGTGTATAAACTCTTATCTTTCGAAAGGTCGAAGCATGTTGAAATTCATAAAATTAATAAATTCCGCGATATATACCGCGGATAGATACCTGGGAAATTAAATCCATAGAGCACTAATTGAACGTAATAATAAGATGAATGCTACTTAAAATTACATGATTTAATTAATTAGTTATTAATTATTTTTATTTTTTCAAATGTTCACAGTTATTTTCATCGATAGTACAACTCACATAGGTCATGTACGCGCTCTGAGTCACTTTTTGTAGCTATAGGTGTCATTTTGGAGAATTTGATTACACATACCTTTAATTGGCGTTTATTGACTATTTCGCGCCGTGTCCATAAAAATTCCATTGAAGATTATTGTATAATTTCCTCGAAAAATGCTTATCGGCAAATTCAACGATAACGTACTTCGAGATTTTTATAGGCACAGTCAAACAAGCGGGGTGATCCCATTTAAACTGGTTTTTGTCGCGCGCTATGATGTAAGAGGGAACGCGCCTACGGTTGGGAAGAAGTTGTACTACAAATATAAACATAGACGCGATAATGTCGTCATTTATAAGCAAAGCCTAAGAAAACACCGCCAACCCCCCCCCCAAAAACCCCCCAAAAAAACAAAACAAACAAAAAAAAAAAAAAAAACGGCACACAAGACCAATAAATTGGAGGCTATTATGTAACTTAGTATATATCTTCTATATGGTATGTCATGTCTTTTATTTAAATTCGTACATAATACATATTTTTCCCATATAAGTATGTTCTTTCATACACGTAAAAGACAATAGAAACACGGCTGTCAGTTCAGATTTATTTTAGTTAAAGTTTACATCATGCTAAATGATTATTTTGAAATTTTTTTAAAGCTACGTTAAAAATCCAAATCACACACACACACACACACACACACACACACACACACACATTTTAAAGAAATGTCATATGTACAAGTTAAGAATAAAACTAATTGCACGTTACTTCTCTATCCCATTTATAATTGAACATCCATATTGGAGATGAATGAAAATGCGCGCGACTTCTTGTTCACGCGATGGTACCTTGATTCTCCATGCACGAGTAATAATAGTTCAATCCAAAATCAACTTTCTTGACCCATGTCGAATTGCCACTGCAAAAGTCCATAGCGATCGATAATTTTCGTCTGGAAATTTTGTTATGACATTTAATGTGCAGATCACGCAAAAATCACGACTGAACAAAATTTGTTATAACTATATTACGATTAAATTTTAAAAATATAATTAGTTTCTAAATTTATATCAGTAAATGCGCTTACATGACCAGTGTGACTTACCTTAATCTCGACTGCATTATTTACTACACGCTCACAGATACGTAAAATGTTCTTTTGATGCTACGAAGAAAAGCATTTTGAATGCTGTTAATGACACTTGTGTCTTCTCTCGAACGAACTTGTATTTAAACGCAAGCACGTGATTCGAGAAATATTCTAGTGCATTCTAAGGTCATATATGTATATGTATGTGTGTGTGGATGTGTTTATGTATATGCTTGTAGTTTTGTTGTTGTTGTTGTTGTGGGGCTTAACGCCATTTTTCAGCACACGATAGGCTATACATGGCGGCCAGTATTAATGGTGGAGGAAGAAACCGGGAAATCCCCGGAAAGAACCACCGACCCACGAGAAGCTACTGGCAAGCTTTCTCACATATCCACATTCGCCGAATCCTAGACTCGAACCCTCGCAGACAGAGGTGAGATGGCAGTGATCCGTAACGGAGAGCGCTTTAGACCACTCAGCCACTCGGGGCCCCTTGTAGTTTTATAATGTGTTTATGTATTTGTGTGCATGTGGTAGGGTATATGTATATACATATATCATGCGTAAGTATATATGTGTGTGCATGGGAATGTAAGTATGTAGACGTAAGAATTGTTAGTATTGAACGAATTCCACATTAAATATTGTACATTGTAATACACCAGCGTATAAGTATTTTTAATATTTTGATAATTATCTTTATTTACGCTAATATGCTCATTTTGCCATGGCCAAAAATTATCGCTTTTTCCGTCTGCTTGTGTTCAGTGCTGAATTTTATAATAGAGGTTGTTCTGAATTTATCTTTGCGTCAAGGGTGAGATTCAAGACTATCCGACTACTGACAGCAACTTTCGTCCTAATACTTGTTAAATCTTTGAAATCGGCCAACAAGTTTCGAATTTTCTCCAATATGAATTGAAATGAACGAGGCCTGTTGACATCATTTGGAAATTTATCCATTCTTGATTACTGCTGGAGTAAGTTTTGCATTAGTATGCTAAGATATTATAAGTTAGCAGGGTTGGAAATACCAGGTGTGAGGAATCGTGTCTTCCGATGAGTTATACAATTTCAGGTTTTACCCAATTGTCCTCTATCCATTGACTGATACTCTTAATTTCCTTTGTAACGATCCCAACGCGGGTCAGTGACCGCTTAAGGCAGCGAGAAACCATTATTTAGTTAGGAAACACTTGGCCACAGAAGGCAGAAGGCAAGTGACCGTTACACACAGGCCCTTTGTATAGGAAATTTACCAGGGAGGGAGGAACTAGAATGGCCTTTGTGAACAGGTGACTGCTGAGTAAAGGCGACCGTTAGGACAGGTATGACTGTATGTCACACATCAGATATGCGTTACTGTGACCAACATCCAATAGTTATTTGGCCACTATCAAAATTACTGACGGATGTCCAAGATGAGTGATATCTTGTGAGCTCTTGCTCACTAAAAGTTCTACGGTAAAGCGTGGATAGCCGTATGAGGCGAAGAAGGTTCGACTTCACCCTTACAATTTCATCAAATTCACTTTAGAAGAGCAATATAAACAAACCCTGAGCACTATATCTAATTGACGCAGCTAATTAATAAAAAACTGCTGTGCTCCATTGTTTACACAATTTCTTTCGGATGTTTATTTATTTAGTATTACGATGTTATAGATGAATACATATTAATGACTTTTGACAGAAATAAAAATGGCATAGGTTTTCATGGTTTAAAATTTGTCTGCAACTTTTGATGTCAGGTCTCACTCAATCTGTAATTTTTGGGCATATTTTATAACCCTGATGGAATAAAAGGGTCATTAATATTCGGAAATTAAATATTCTTTCCAAATTTTATAAGGATACTTTCCTTGTTGTGGAACTCATTAAAATGGGTAGAGAGTGAATGTAGTATTTGTTATATTGGAAAGTTTTACTGATGCCAAAATGATTAATTGTTTTCCAATACATAACCTTCGTATCTTGTTTCATTGTAATCAATTATTTTGATTTTGGTTTAGTGATTTACGGCACTGCAACGTAAGTACGTTATGTAGTAAAGTGCCCTGTCCAAGAACACAGAACTTTTTCTGACCAAGGCTGATCCGATAGTAGGATGCAAACCCGTACCCTTTCACCTCAGCTCCCCAATTGGTTAGATTTATGCACTGTCTTCTCAGATGTGTGAGAGAGAGAGAGAGAGAGAGAGAGAGAGAGAGAGAGAGAGAGAGAGAGAGAGAGAGAGAGAGAAAATTATAGCGTACATTTTCACTACTTATATGTTGAGGTTGTCCCACAAACCAAGTATACACCAATAACCTGGATTTATTTATTGCTTTATAGCAGCGAATGAAAACTAAATGCTTTAACTGACGTAAAATACATTGCTGTACATAAAAAATTATTTAATCCCATCCACAACAGCAATAAATGGTCGTTTATTATTACAGAAACTAATTTGAAAACATCAATATACGCTTGCAATATGTCTTCCTGTCTTTTGATGCTGAGACCATCACTTTGAGGCGTAGTGTAACTACATTGAACTTTTTCCACTTTATGTTTAGACAATGAAAACCATGCACTCGACTAAGCCTGATTTTCTTTAACGGAATTGTCATCATTTTGCACTGAATACAAGTTAATTTCAAAATCTTTTAGACATTTGATATTAAAGAGAAAATAAAAAGCACAAGTAAATTAAATGAAAAATTTCTATAGTAATGATCATTTAAGATTAAGACCATGATAGACGCTTTAAATATAATAATTCTTTTTCTTCATCTTCACGAAGTACATTTAGTTGTACTGATTTTTATCTATTATGTTTATGAAATGTTATTGAACCATTATGGAGCCCCATTTTGTGTGGATATCTAAATAATGCAAATTGATATTTAGTGCGGATATGCAGAATGTAGGACAATTGTGCTTGGATCGTGTACTGAAGATTAGAATGAAATACCGTTTCTGTGCATGAAACCATTTTGAATCGTTGTGATTTAGTATCAACTCTTCAGAGGAATTTACGGAACAAGCAAAATCACATGTTTATGTAGAATATGTCACTTGTCACTAATCTAATCAAGAATATGTAACTTATCACTAGTCTAACCAAGAATATGCAACTTGTCACTTGTCTAACCAAGAACATGTAACTTTTCACTAGTTTAGCAAAGAATATGTAACTTGTCACTAGTGGTTATCTTTTGGTTTGGAAATTCGAATTCACTTCTGAATTAAGACATTTCACGTGTCTAATTGTTTGCCGAAGTATTTTAACGACATTTGTTACTCATTTTCTTTTCTTTTTTAAATTTCTCTCAAAACATATAGATTTCAAAAGTTTACCGACAGAGCAGGAAATCTCTATATCTCAGCATCTTATGTAGTCGCGACAAGTTGAGTTTGAAGTTAGGTAGCTTCGTTGAAGAAGATACAATAATTTTGTTTCTTCTAACTGAATACATTTAACTTCTTAAATGCTGCTGTTTACTGATTCTTAAACCAAGTTTATAACATTTAGGAAGCAGTAGAATACAAAGACAAATGCAAGAAAACAGAACAAGACATTAATACTAAGTTTCAAATATTTTCATTTAATATCGGAAAAGATTGGTAAAACACAAACTATTTCTTTCATTTACGCCTATGGTTAAAGGATGCTAAGTTATTTCTGAAAGACATACAAAGTTTCAGCTAAATATTTAAATATCAGCAACGTAGCAACTTGCAGAATGGTTTTGTTACACACCACTTCATCATGAATGATGTTATACAGAAGAGACTGGACAAAGGAGTTCATAGTTTAATAAATATTTTCACCACTAACACCCACATGAGTTCATTGTGCAATTAAGTTTAGTTAAACTACATTTGTCTGTTACAAATAAGTATGAATCGAAAATACACCTTGCAAAATAATTTTGTTTTGTCCTTACTTTAAGTAGAGTATTGAAAACGAGACAAGAAGTATGAAGAATGATAAATGATATTTCAGTTATAGAAGTGACAACAATACTGACAAAAGTAGTGAGATATGCAGAAAAATGGTATATTTAATAGAATATTCAATTCTACACAGTCGTGAAAGGTCAATCCGTTGCATTATTTATAAATAAAAACTTAATTTTTTTGATTACCTACCTGGAACGTCCAATTTTTCTTGATCGCAAATGCTTCTAGAGCAACTTCCCTCATATATTCATTTTAGAAATGATTGTTAAATATTTGTAAAAACCCATTTTCAACAGTCGCCCGTATTATCATTTCTCAATGCGTACTGTTGTGTATCTATTTAAATTCTGACGAAAGTCCACTTCCGGAATATATTTTTTGTCAGCAGAAAATGAAAGGTACAATAACATTTTTAGTAGAGTGACCAGTGTATTCATGAATTTATTACATAATAACCTAATTCTGATTACACTATTGGAGAACGTTGGTTGATGTGTCGTTTTATCACTCTTTATAAGTCAGAGCAGGTCTCTTCATACAAAAATATATCACAATTGCAGATTTTCTGCTCATAGAATTGTAAAACGTTAAATTGTTTTTATAGGCGTAGATGCTGCTGTAACAGTGTGCCACTATATGCTACAGCGGCTGACTAACTGTTCCGTAACGAACATCCACAACTTGGCCCTATTTTGTAACCATAACACTGTAATCTTCGCGTTTTGGTAATGGGTCACAAATTACTTCTCCATCATCTGCTATAATTGTGATATACACAGTATTCGTCTTGCTGGCATCTACGTCGAATCTCACAAGTTTGTCCGGTAAAATCTTTGTAAAACTGGCCCTAATTTTAATCCATTCGAGACAGCTTTCAGCAGAGGCGTTAGCACCAACTTTTCCATCAATAGATGCACCGATTTAACCCAAAAAATATTATGATAATCGTTCTTTACATGAGTAGCTTTCTCCCCACCCCACCCCACCCCCATGAGTACAGCAAAAGCTGGATTCGAAATATGTTCGTCGTTTGAAGTCAAGTATTCAGAATAAGGTCTGATATACTTGATATAGCATCGTTTAAACAGACTAAACAGAAGAATGTTCCAGTGACATTTACAATCTGACAGCTGAGAGCTCTTAGTTCACTAAAATAAAGCGATATGAGCTAGCCACGCCTACACGAACGAACATGTGGGGTTTACATAAAATAGGCAAAACTAATCTAGAGGAAAGAACTGGGAAAAACATTCTGCTTTTGACATCTTAGTATAGTATAATTTATTGATTATTTTCAGATTTAGAAATTATAAAAATAAACAAATGCTATGGTAATAATCATCTAAGCGGTAATCTGTTACCATCTCAAAGTAATAAAGACAAAGATACATACATACAGACAGACAGAAAGAAAGAAGAATGGATTGTAAGGATTAACATCAAAAGAGTGTTATAATGCTGCGTAAACTAATCACTCAATAATCCATTAAATCAACCAATTACTTAATCGTTCAATTAATTCTACACTCATTTGATCAGACAGTCAATGTGAATCACTGTATAATATAACAAATTGCGATTAAACACATATCTTTGAGACGTACATGACTAGATGTGTTATTTTATTATGAAAAACAGACCATTTACAAGTCTCAAACAGCATGCTGTCATACCGGAGACATGAGTGTAATTTATGAGAGTTTACAAGTGGATAAGTGATTGTAATTTATGACATTATCACACATGAAGAACAAAGTAAACTTAAGTGGTAACATTCAAGGCATGTTTTATAAATGTTTAGCCCAACAGTTTATATATATATATATATATATATATATATATATATATATATATATATATATATATATATATATAAGGAATTGGAATACAAAGCACACCTTGTACATCAAATAGGTGGGGGTAACCATTCCGAGGAAAAACCTTGCAACCTATTTCCAGTCAATTTCTAATATGTAATATCTTTTACTTATCTAATTGATCGGGCTGGTCGCATATTACGTCAGTAGCTACTTGACTATCATCGACGTTGAAGTATTTATTGTGATAAAAAAAATAGATAAATGCTTACTGCAAGAAGTACACTCTATAAAAGGTGACTCGCGTTCCTGGAAAAATGAATTGAGCAATGCAGCGCTTTAGCAATAAAAGTAGTTTGTGGGTAACCATAATCTTTGTTTATAGATTTCAACTATTTCAAATTGTCATTATTTTGTGTTGTAAGATGCAATTAAACTTTACATATATTTCATCTTTTTGATGGCATAATCAAACTCATGAATATTTATATAGCTAGAAAGATTATGTCCCTGATTAAATTATTATATTATTGCATTGAACTGTAACAAAGTTTGGTACTTCTGCTGTACCATCTGAGCAACATGGATATTCGCAAAACGTTTTCAGTATTTCCACAGCTATTATATGTAGTCGATAGGTGCTAGCAGACGAATCTGTCTGACGAAACAAAGCAAGTAGCAAGTTTGCAATACATTGTCTTAACTAATATTCGGAGTGGCAAGTCGGTTTTTATGACGTCTTCAACGTTGGCTAGATGAAAATTAGTTGAGCAAAACTGAGCCAAACAATTTGCTTCTCACTATTTGTCGGCTGAGTATGATTTTTAAAAAAAACACTGTTCATTCAGATTAAGCGCAGGAGAAGCGGCTACCTTTCTCAACTAAAGACAACCCGCGTGGCACACCTATTGAGTACTGCGAAATACGAAGACAGCATGATTCTCAAAAGCCTATGAATGAACACATCAAGAAACATTTCTTGTATTAAAAGTAACCAAAATTCTGCCTGTGTGCATGTAGATCTGGCCTTTGCTGTCAGACCACCACTTCATAGGACATGGTCTGTGCCTTCAAGCAATTGTGTTTGAAATGAGAAGGAAATGTGCACAGGTAGCGCGAGCGATAAGTTGCAATTCTTAATGCGATGTTTCTTTTGGGAACTGAATACATTGTGCGTACGCGATGACAGTGTAGATAAGATAAATGCATACATCTACCGTTGATACCAAGGTGTCAAAATAAAAGGTATTCTGAATCATTTTACCCTCTGGATGTTACTGTGTGAAGGTTTGGAGGTTTTTAAGTTGAGCCACGAATCTACTGTCTCTATAGAATACAAGAGTACAATCATCAACAAGACATAAACAGTGTCCTGATGCAGTCAATGCACAATAACCTATGATGCGCACTGTTCTGTCCGTTCAATGATAATCTAACAGAGACAATACACTTACTATAATGGTTACAGTCGTTGATGGATCACGCACACCTGTGAGAAAGGGGAGAATTGCAACGATATGGTCAGTTATTTCAACTTCTTCAACCAGAGAGCTTTAGACGAGACCGTCAAGCTTACTCAAGAACTTGATGCAAACCGAAGAAAGAAACAAGAAAACAAAAACAAAAATCAAAAGCTTCTGCAAAAAGGACCACAGACACTTCCACAGCTACGAAAAAGAAAAAGATAAGAAAAGAGTTAGGAGAGTTTCAAACTCAAACTACGAAAAGAACTATGCCCAAAGTTTTGCAGCCATAGTGATATTTTCACCTACACCGATTAGATATCAATTGAAAGCCGGAGTAAAAAAAATAATGTCGACATAATCTCTGACAAAATGAAAAGACAGAGTTGAAGACAGAAAGAAGTGAAAAAAGTAAAAAGAAGAAAGGGACTAAGTTTCTGATGAATTTTATTGCAGTCTCCACATTTTATTTCTTGTCGGGTGCACAACTCAAACTTTCACAGGGGCCAGAATCGACTTTGATTCAAACCAAGTGGGTCATACTGTTAAAGCCTTGTGTCAATAATAAAAACCTGCGGCAATATGTTGGGCACCCCTACCTAAAGTATCGCAATCCAAATTACAACACGAACATTAGAGCATCGAACATTGGATGACATACAACTGTAAAGGTTGCTTCCTTTCTCTGGATAATTCATGATCACTATTAATTCCCCACACTCAGAGCATACATGTCTTAAGAATTCAAAATTTTCGGCAATATCACACTGCCTTCATCAGCGACTAATGTTGATCACATGATTTATAATGGTCACATGATTCGAGGAGACTGGTGTACATGGGTGGTAATTCAAGCCCCTCGTCCCTGTTTAGTGTTGGCCACCGCTGTCGTATTTCTATCACCTCCTTCACTTTCCTGTTCCATATATTATAAGCGAGATGATCAACATTAGTCGATGATGAAGGTATTGTGATATTGCCGAAAATTTCGAATTCATAAGACGTTTATGTTCTGACTATTGCAAATGACTAATGACCTTGATTGACCTATGTTAACATATGGTTGGGCACACGTTTGGCGGGCATTTACTATAGCTTTGCGCATGCTGCTGGTAAGAGGTATCACTACCATATTCGACAATGATTGCAAGAACAATCTATGTACACGTTACACAAACTTATTCCATGTCAGTTTCAAAGAAGTCAAACGAAGGTAGCAGGAATTGATCATTGATGGCTAACAGATTTAGGAAATATGTCCTGCATGAGTTTGATACAATCGACGTTAGAAATATTTGTTTTGTGTAATTAATAGAATTTTAAAATCATCTTCGGTAGCCTCTTGACTTCTGAACCAAGTTCAGAGTTAGTACAAGATTTGAAAATTGGCTTGAAATAAAGTGGTCAGCAGCTTTGACGGCAAACAGACAAAGCTAAAAAGATTTCTAATCCAACTATTTGTTTTCGAAAAGAATTGATAAAAATGGCGTATTCACCACTGAAAGTCTATAAACCAAAGCAAGTGTTGTGCCACGTTTTCAAGGAACTTTGAATGAAAGTATGTGAAAGTATCTGACACATAAGCTCCATCGTCTTTAAACGCAGCTTGCACCCTTTTTGACAATTTTAATTTGACGGTTTTTTGACATTTGGAATCAAGCAGAAAATGAAAAGCACAAGCAAATTTAATTTTTAATTCTCTTAATGCTTCTTTAATATCATGATGATAGGCTCTGTAAGTACTACAATACCCATTGTACATCTCCATGCAGTAGTTGCACTAATTTGAATGATATCTCTATATTATTGAATCCTTATGGCAGTACTTTAATGTCGATATCTAAATGAGATCAATTGATCTCGAGTGCGGTTATGTAAAACACAGGAGAAGTGCGCTGGAAACTTGAAGTAAAGATTAGAATGCAGTGTCATTTCTGTATAAGAAATAATTCTGATTCATTGGGATTTAGTATCAACGGTTCAGAAGAATACACGGAACAAGTAAAAGCGTGTATCTATGCAAGATAACGTAACATTTCACCGATCTAATCTAATCTGTACCTTTTGACTTGGAATGTAACCTCTCACTCGTCTAGCTGAATTGTTATTTACTGGCTTGCAACGTAAAACTATGACTAGTCCAGCGAATTGTTACTTATAGGCTTGCAAAGTAAAACTATCACTAGTCCATTTCTTACCAACTGACGTGGTATCTAGGCTCTAAATAGTCTAGCCGAATTGTTACCTATTTGACTTAAAACGTAAACCGCTGACTATATTTGACTTAAAACATAAACCCTCGGACTTGACCAGCCGAATTGTTACATATTAACCAGGAATATAGGCTTTCAATAGTCAAGCCGAATTGTTACTTATCGGTTTGGAAATTTAAACATTAACTTCTGAATGCCAGCATTTCACATGTTCAAATGTCAAGGCAGATGTTTTCTACGACATTTGTTTTCCCTTTCTCTCTTGTTTTTTCATTTCTCTGAAAAAGTTGATGTTTTAAGAGGTTACCTTGCAGATTAAAGTAAAATAAAACCTGTATCGCTTAGCACCTTATGTAGTCATGAGAAGCTGAGTTTGAAATCAGGTTGTTTGTTTCATGTCGAGGTTAGCACCTCATGTAGTCGTGACAAGTTGAGTTTTTGAAATCAGGTTGTTTGTTTCATGTCGAGGTTAGCACCTCATGTAGTCGTGACAAGTTGAGTTTGAAATCTGGTTATTTGTTTCATGTCGAGGTTAACACCTTATGTAGTCGTGACAAGTTGAGTTTGAAATCTGGTTGTTTGTTTCATGTCGAGGTTAGCACCTTATGTAGTCGTGACAAGTTAAGTTTTTGAAATCAGGTTGTTTTTTTCATGTCGAGGTTAGCACCTCATGTAGTCGTGACAAGTTGAGTTTTTGAAATCAGGTTGTTTTTTTTCATGTTGAGGGAAGTTATGTTGTAAACAATGAATACTTTTTTCTTAATAACTGATGACTTTTACTGATTTTAAAGCCAAGTTTGTAACATTTGTGGAGCAGTAGAATACTGCTAATCAAACGATGATTTTGGTAAGGTCGACATATACAAGCAGCATCTTTGTAATCGTAAAGATAAGGCACTTCTGCTCAAAGTTTAACTTAACCGGACACTTAAGATTGGAAAGGATTGGCAAAATAAAAGCCACCAACTTCCTTCACGCCCATTGTTAAAGGATGTTAAGAGCTTTTATCATACACTGAGTTTCAACCAAATGTATAATGGCAGCAAGGCAGCATTTTCCGAACGAATTCTGTTTACACACTAGTTCATCATCAAAGAAGTTACACAAAAGAGCTTAGAAACAGTTACTATTGTGATGTGTCAGTAAATCTCTACACGTCAAGCACCCACATGAGTTCATTTTGTGCAGTTAAGTTTAGTTAAAGGACATTTGTCTATTACAAATAAGCGTATATCGAAAACACACCTTGCGAAATAAACAAGAAAATAGGAAAAATACGAAATAAAATGAAAAGCGCTATTTCAGTTGTAGAAGTACCAACACTACTGACAAAACTAATGAGATACGAAAAGATAATCTACTCATCAAAATACGGTAGTTTAAATAGAATATTTATTTCTTTACAGTAATGAAAGATAAATCCGTTATATTATTTTTTACAACAAAGTAAAATTTCGATTCATCTACCTGCCAAGTTCAATATTTCCTATTTTGTAAATACTTCTAGCACAATTGCAGATATTTATTTTAGAAATTATTATTAAGTATTTTTGAAAATCTCATTATCAAACCGTCCTACTGTAATATTATTTCTCAAGTTTATGTAAGTAAAAGCGTACAGACAAGTATCTCTTTCAATCTTGATCGTCCACTTCCCGAATATATTATTTTGTCAGTAGAAAATTAAAGTAAAATAATGGTTTTAGTAGTGTGACCAATGTCTCATAATTTTATAATGTAATGACCTCACTCTGCATATACTGTTGGAGAAAGTTCCTTGATCTGTTCTTTTATCACTACAAGTCAAAGGTGTCAAAGCAGGTCTTCATACAAAATACATCTGCAGATTTGCTGCTCATAAGAATATGAAAGGTTCAATTGTTTTCACAGGCGTAGATGTTGTAAAGACGTTAAACATATGTGCTCCAACGGCACCCAAAGTGTTCCACAGACAACATCCTTAACTTGGCCTTCCTATGTAACCATAACGCTGGAATCTTCCATTTTCGAAGGGCGCTAAAATGTACCTTTCTGCCATCTGCTATAACGTCTGGTAACTACGATCTAAAAATGGGCTGGTAGAATCCCTGTCAAATCTGCTGTGATTTTATTATATTTCAGATGGTACTAACGCTACCGTTTCCTCCAACAGATGCACTCATTGGACACTTCTTGTAAGTATAGTTCTTCTTTGTATCACATAGAATTCAAACAGCTTTATCATATCGATTGACCGTATGAGTTGCTGTCTTCCATCCAATGGTTAGATGATAGCTCGACAGTAAATATTTTATACACTGAATGACAAGTTTTCAAACTTTTGGTTAACTTATGTCATAACGAGAAAAACTATCTCAGTTAAGATTTCTTATTTGACTATAATAAAGTCCTATTCGCTTGCCACCCAACATGAATTAACATGTGGGGATCAAGGTATAACGGTGTTTATATTTATTTTGTTCGTCCCTCGAGTTCAAAGATGACCATGACATCAGTAACTAGTTTTGTTTCTGTGAGTATATGAGCTGATCAGTCCAATTTGTGCTGCAGCTCTAAGATTTACGCTATTCGCGCGTCTGCACTACCTCTAATTATTTTCAGTTAAAAGTCTGTTGTTCTAGTATGCATAAGACTGCGCTAGGTGGAATGATTCTGTGCAAGATTTTCCCAATACTCAGAATCAATGCTGAAACGTTTCACGGACTACTGGTGGGAATCTTTGAAGTATTTCTCCTGATCGCCCCGAGATCACATTGCCTCCCTCTGCTCACCACAGAAGATCTTTTCTTGGTAGTCGCTCTTCTGATACCCTATTGACTTGGCCCGTCCATCTCAGCTGCGATGAGAACCACATTGCCTGGGACCATACCCTGCAAACACACAGCCTTACTATTGGTGTCTGGGAATGGTTCAGATGATTCGCCGTCATCCACGTCACCAGGAAACATGCCATCATGAAATTGCCGAACCATTACGACGAAAATTTGTCAGGGTAACCCAATGTTGCCATGATATTCCAGAGGCCCCCACGACTGACTGTGTCAAATGCTTTTGTCAGGTCGAACGTCGATCAATGTTGTGAACAGGTCAGAGTTATGTTCCTGTGATTATTCTGGAGTTGACGAGCTGAAAATACCATGTCTGTGGTGCCTCCTCCTTTCTGAATCCACAACGACTCTCACGCCCGTGATCAATGCCATCCTCAAGGAGATCCTGCAGCATTCTGGCGAGGAATGTGCTGGCTACTGACACCAAGATGGTTGTCGCAGGATTGTATGTTTCCTTTTCGCGTGTACAAGTGGACAAAGGATACATCCCAGTACTCCTGTTGCTTGAGTCCACATTGACTGGAAGAGCTCAGTAAGTTTCTGTGCCATTTGCTAGCCTCCGGCTTTGTAAATCTCTGCTAGCATACCATCAGTTCCAGGTATTTTGCCATTTGATAGCAGGTCTATTGCTTTATCAGGTTCAGTAAGCGCTGGAGGATCAGCAAGTGATGTGTTGATTTTCCACTTGGGGCACTCGATCAATCGCCTAATCACTGATAGATGATTATATATTGAGGATATCGCTGAAACGTTCTGCCCGTCTTTATAGTATTTGTTTTGTCAGTAAACAGTGTGGTGTTTTCTGCATTCAGTATAGAAGATGTTCCCGATGAATGTGGCCTGTAGATTGTCTTCAAAGTACCATATAAGTTCCTTATGTTGTTCCTGTCTACGTAGAACTAAATCTCATCAGTCTTGTTGTTCATCCATGAGCCTTGCCACTCTACAAATTTTCATTGAACAGTGCTTTTGATGTTGTTGAAGTCTGCCTTCTAGATGACAAAGCATTAATTTTTAAACAGGTCTTTTGTAGCTGATGATTTTCATTTTGTAGTCTCTGTATGACGGTACTGATAGCATGAAACCAATGTCGATATTTATGTGTGGTGGGACGACGGTTTTTGGATGCAGTGGAGTATACAGACTCTGAAAGATGCCCAGTATTCCTTGAGAATAACGGAGTTCACAACGATTGTTTCGAGTTGGCTGCACAGTTCTTTGATAAATGCCTGTTTTACATTCAGATGTTTCAGTTTGGAGACATTGGACTGCTAGGCATAATTTTTCCTTGTGGTCGTCTTCAAAGCTGAATTTGAATATTGATATTGGTGACAATGAGCCAATGGTCAATCAAACTTTCTGCCCTTCTCATAGCCTTCGTGACCTGGACATCCCGTCTTGCTCTTCTCCTGACGATTCCATAGTCATTGAGATGTCAGGGGTTGGATCGTGGGAGCATCCAAGGCGTCTTCTGGCGGTATGACAAGCTGAAGACGGTGTTGATTGTTGTTGCATTTGCTAAAGCCATATTTGCCTATTACACCTGGTCATATCTGGATTCGGTACTTCTGCAATAAGAGACATCACGTCCCGTTCGCCATAACAACCGGGAGGATGAACATATCTGCTCGGCAGCCTGAGCCGCCAGAGATGGCATTCAAGAGTGAATAATGCATGGCTGTCAACTCTAGGTCAACAGTCACAGGTTGTATCGTCTACTGTTACGGTAGCCGGCGTAACCCGACCTGACATAAACTAACGGTATAAAAAAAACAAGTCGGGGTGGGTGGGTGGTGCAGAACTTAATGTGCAGGAAGTAACATTCTATTCAGAAACAAACAACAAAACTGTGACTGGTGCATTATATAAGAGTTGTAGTTTCTGTCAAGCTTCAAAAGGTTGAGTCTCTACGCAAAAGATGAGATATGTTAATTCACAGCTGAATCATGTGAAGTTTTCCGTGATTTAAAAAAATATGATACATGTCATTGGATATAAATCTGTTTGGGCTGGATAGTTCTTACCCCTGTCAAGCGCAAGCAGAGTTATCTCTCTTACGTGCACCAGAGTACATGATTCTGTCATTATTAAATTTACTCTCTAACATTGTTCTCTACGACAGTGTGACACGTATGCTGAAGTAGGATAGAATTTAGAAGGTATGTTTATTTCACCAAACTTGAGCACTGAGGTCAGAAGGTATGTTTATTTCACCAAACTTGAGCACTGAGGTCAGAAGGTATGTTTATTTCACCAAACTTGAGCACTGAGGTCAGAAGGTATGTTTATTTCACCAAACTTGAGCACTGAGGTCAGAAGGTATGTTTATTTCACCAAACTTGAGCACTGAGGTCAGAAGGTATGTTTATTTCACCAAACTTGAGCATTGAGGTCAGAAGGTATGTTTATTTCACCAAACTTGAGCACTGAGGTCAGAAGGTATGTTTATTTCACCAAACTTGAGCACTGAGGTCAGAAGGTATGTTTATTTCACCAAACTTGAGCACTGAGGTCAGAAGGTATGTTTATTTCACCAAACTTGAGCATTGAGGTCAGAAGGTATGTTTATTTCACCAAACTTGAGCATTGAGGTCAGAAGGTATGTTTATTTCACCAAACTTGAGCATTGAGGTTAATGATACCTATTAGAGAACAGCGGCCTTACTGTCTATCCACAGAAATGCATACTTGTATGCGCCAGTAATAAAGTCTAATAGTTTGCTTTAGTAAAAAAAATAGACACTTAACATTTTTGTCAAATATGGGTCAGCTCTTAACAATAAAATGCATGAAATCTTCAGAAAATATCACGTATTGGCTATGGCAGAGAGACAGTTATATGGCTTCATGGCATAATATCAGTGGAGTCAGTTCAGAGATTGTCTTAAGTGCGACAAAATATATTATTTAAACAAACCGTACCACGTATCGATGAATTGGGTTAAATATAAAATATTTCACTTGTACGTCATAATAAATCCTGTATAAAAGTCAACCATGTAGTTCTAGATAAGGGTGCTACATACCAGGACTAAGAATATGATAGTGGTAGAGGAAGATGCACCAGTTGTTGTAGACAAATTGGCATCATTTAGGAACACCTGACTTACATAGTTTACATAGTTTTAGATGATTTATTATCGAAATGGTCTTTCTCACAACTTTTCTTTTTAATCGTAAGCAATAATTTACCATTTTTGTTTTTTTCTTCCTTTGAAATTCTTCATATATGTTATAAGGATACCCTATTTTGCATTCCCTTTGTAGAAATACCATTCATACCATCATGCAAAAACAGTTTCTTAAGATCAGAGTTTCCCATGGACACTTGTGTAAGGACATTTATAATGTTAAATCGACTTCCAATTGCAAGAATCCAGAATAGCATGGGATCATATCGACATGTTTACGAAAGGTCGACTTCTACTTACTGGCATTCTAGAGAACATACATGAACTATCCATGAGTCAGCATTCTAGTCTCTAAGATTAAAATTAAATTATTCTCATTGTATCTGCTACATATAAAAGCCTAAATTGTAGGTTCTCACTTTATCATTGATTTAGTTTTGGATAATTTAACTGCATGCAAGTTAATACACGTTTTTATGAATTTACACAGATAATATCAGAGGAAATACAAATACTATACTTTATATATTTCATTCGGTTATCAACCTTACACCACACATCACATTTCAAGGAAAAGCGCTCACATTTTCTGTGCTTGTTTATCACAATAATGCGAAGATTCAGTGTTAATGGCCTCATATATCTGCAGCCAATGCAAACATATACGAAAACAGCTGAAACAGCTTCATGACATTTCCATACACATTGATAATGGATACAGCTTAGTATCTCATAAAATTATTATTAACCAGTGAGACTAAGTACACTTGCTATTTTTATAGTTCCGAGCCATATTAAAGAAAACTGACAACATTAAGTTTGGCTATAAGTATAACGGTACCAATTGCGCAAGCCCAGGTGAAGGATTTTTAAAGTTTAAAATCAATGGTAGAAAAGCCATTTTTTTTCTCCAATTACACTAGGCATATGATTGGTCCTCGAGGACATGAAAATTTAATATGTAAACACCGCAGTAATAATAGATACTTTTGTTGATCTCTTAATATCATCTCAAGATACTTTGACAGATTTATTTTCAGTTCATATGTTTATACCGTTGGATTAACACACATGAATTAATTTATTGCATTTTCCGACATTTTTATGACCTTGTACATTTTAACCTTTGATCTCTAAATAGTTTTGTAAAATTGTGACACTGTTAAGTTACTATGTATTGTTTTCAGCGAGCAAGTTAAAATACGTCCCTAAAATATTTTTCGCATTTTTCCGCAGCTCATTGAATTAATACCTCCAGAACCCATGGGATATCTTCATTAAACTTCGTATTCGTTTGTACAGACGTACAGACGTTGTGTCATGTAAGTATGGAATCTATCTGTTAGCATTGTGAGGATCGTTCCCATTTTTATTACAAAGTGCGTTCATCCTTCCTTTAAATTTCGTTTACTTAATAACTCATTAACTTCATGAAACTTGACATACAATTGTGTCATGACAAAAGTATATGACATTATTTTAATGACTATGTTCAATTATCAATTTTGGGGTGTATTCTGTATGTACTACTGAAATCAAGTTGGTTACTTATTCTTTATTCCCGATTCAATAAGAAATAGGTGATTAGTTAACGATTCACGATTCAATAAGAAATAGGTGATTAGTTAACGATTCAATAAGGAATAAGTAACAAATTACTTCTTCTTGATTCAAACTTTTTTTTTTACATCGAGTTGGTTACTTATTTCCGATTTCAATAAGAAATACGCTTCCACATACTTCTTGCCGATTACAAAAATGCACGAAATTGGAATTCTCTTCAGGGCAGGCAACCCAAGGGGCTAAACAAACAAACCGCGATGACCTACTAAAATATAGAGAGAAGGAAAAGGCTGATAGGATACCGTTTATCCTGACCTACCATCCAGACAACCCCAAAGTAGGTAAAATCATCGCGAAACACTGGCCCATCGTGGAATCGTCGGACGCACTAAAGTTAATCCTTCCGAACAAACCTGTAGTAGCTTACCGGAGACCAAAAAACCTCAAGGACATCCTAGTCAGGGCGAAGCTAACGCCAATCACTAGTCAAGACCACCCTAGTCAATCTGGCTCCTGTGGCGATAAAAGATACAAAACCTGTCAACATATGATAGAGACCAGGACATTTTCTAGCACAGGGACTAGAGAGAAACTAAACATACATGGTCCAAACAAAACGTGCAAAACTGAGAATGTAATTTATTTCATCACATGTAAGATCTGTAGCCTTCATTATGTCGGAGAAACTCAAAAGCTACACAGAAGGATCAACCTTCATAGATCTGATTGGATGACAAAGAAGCTGTACAGAAGCCCGGTCGCAGAACACTTCTCATCCCCTGGCCACACTTTCAGTGATATAACACTTATTGCAATTGCTGACAACCCCAACTGGAGATCCGAAACCAGGAAAGAAAAGGAATCTTACTGGATTCGCCGACTTAGAGCATTGAAACCAAGCGGTTTAAACCAAGAAGACTAGAAAAAGACAGCCATGCACAAATAAAACTATCTTTTGCAGCTAACACATTTTACTTTTGAAAAATTCTCTAAATTTGCTTAATAACCTACAATTACTACAATGAAATATCCGGGATGTAATTTGCGCTTATATAAATGTACACAAAATACCAGATGTCGTTATGGCTCATCGATTTCTAGGATAATACAAATAATTTCCAGTATCCGCAACAAGTTGATATAAACTAGTTGAAACATAATACATTTGGAGGTTTAATTCCTGTAGAAACAGCCATGTAAAGTTTTGCAAACACTACGGTTTTTCTGTTTTATTTGTTTGTCTTGTCTATGTTTTGTATATGCCTTTGAAAAAGACTCATTAAGAGTCGAAAGCGCTCAGGCTAGTTAGATACTAGTTTTGCACTGTTCGTTGTCAGTTTATTGCATATATATATATATATATATATATATATATATATATATATATATATATATATATATATATATATATATATATATATTGTTACGTATAGGCTCGTTCAAAAGTAACAAAAGAAAAGAGTGAACCAACAAGCTTTGTTAAGTTTTAACAAAAATAATTTATTTCCCTAGAAAACACGGTGAAAAGGTGAAAATAGAAAATAGGACTTACAGTTTGTGAAGACAATCCAAACATTTATCCTAGTACTGAAAAAATATATAAGTCCTATCACTAAATAGTTTTAACTGAGTCCAGGTTCGAATCTTGATGACGTTCCAAGATGGAGGATGATGACGTCAGGTGAAGTCTTTATACGAACGTCAAGAGTTCAAAGTTGAACTACAACTTGTAATGTCTCAATTAAAATAAATTTCCATCGAATGTCTTTGTCACTTGTATAGTTTTTGAGGAAATAAATTATTATATTCTAAAAAATAGATGAACTTCTGAACAAGCTATCATCTATGATAAAACATCTCGAGCTCCAAAGATGTAAAAATACAACTCTTTACGGCACCTAATAGAAATATATCCTTCTTCTTGAAGATATATTGTACGACTGAATATTTCACGGGGATCTGAGTATTTTTAAACTAAACTAAGACGTCATTTCAGGCGCGCACCATGGAACGCGTGGCTATTTCATCATCAAATAGCGCAGTAAACAATGCAGTTTCACTTGGGCCAGAAAAATGACCTTGGTAATAACCAATCGTTTTCGCGTATTGTTTACTCAATCGACAAACCACGGCAGGATAAAATCGTGCTTATGCGAGTCATACTATGTTTTATATAAACATAATATCTCTTTCAAAAATATCAGATCCCTTGAAAATAATCATTACAATAAAATGTAAAGATACAAAAATAAAATAAAAAAAGAATTTAAAATTAAGACACAAGTAATTAAATTACATATTCGTAAGAATATATATATATATATATATATATATATATACTTATATATATATATATATATATATATATATATATATATATATATATATAAGGATTACCCTTTTTCTGAATTCTTTTTCTTGATGAGGGTTTATGTATTTGAAAATTTCATATAATCGGTTATCTCTCTGGATCCGGTGTTATGTAGCCGGTACGAAAATTAACACTCGTACTTCTCCAGTTGGATTAGATTAAGAGCTATGAATGCCCTGAAGAGTAATCAGATTTGATATATGATGTTTTTAAAAATTGGTAAATAGTAAGTGGTAACATATTATTTATTATTTTGGGAATAAGGAATAATTAGCCAACCAGACGTGGTAAAGGAATAAGTTGCTAACTTATGCCTTATTCAATCCAGAATAAGAAATAACGAATAAGTATCCAACTTAAATGCAATGTAAGATCTCTACTTCTAATGTGAATTCCCGCTTGGCAGAGGTGGGGTGCATGTACATGTAGTAGCTGTAGATGAGATGGAAAATAGAGATGAAAAAAAAAAAAAATTGGGATAGAGGTCCTACATCGACAACACCAATCATATGTGTAATAAGTAATAAATGGTCTATAACCTTTTCCGTATGGAAACCAGGTTCGATGATGTCCACTTGGTGGTTGGTCTATAACCTTTTCCGTATGGAAACCAGGTTCGATGATGTCCACTTGGTGGTCTTCATAAACACAGGTGCGATGATGTTCACTGGGTGGTCTTTATGGAAACCAGGTGCGATGATGTTCATTTGGTGGTCTTTATGTAAACCAGGTGCGATGATGTTCATTTGGAGGTCTTTATGGAAACCAGGTGCGATGATGTTCACTGGGTGGTCTTTATGGAAACAGGTGCGATGATGTTCGCTGGTTGGTCTTTATAGAAACAGGTGCGATGATGTTCTCTTTGTGGTTTTTGTGGGAACTAGGTGCGATGGATAGTATCTGTAAAGGGCTACTAATGAGATGCATAATATGGTATTTTAATCCAATTCAGTAATAGATAGATAGATAGATAGATAGATAGATAGATAGATAGATAGATAGCCAGCCAACCAGCCTGCCTGCCAGCCAGCAAACATACATATAGATATACAAACTAACTTGCAAAATAAAAGAAAGAGACTGAGCAAAGTAAACCAATGTGGGATTGAGTCTGTTATATACATTTGTATTAAATTGATATATCTTTCTTCAATATTGTTTCTGAGAGAGAGAGAGAGAGAGAGAGAGAGAGAGAGAGAGAGAGAGAGAGAGAGAGACAGTCTGAATCACTCGTGACTTTCCAGCAAGACATCAATGAATCATATTTTGTAATGAATTTAAGTTTTGCGTGATATCCCTTTATGATCACTTGTTCATTTCGCTTCATATTTTATTCAGTTTTGTGGCATAATTAACTGGCACCGTTCACTGCGTGGCTGTAGACATATATTCAAAGCCGGAAAATTATTAAAATGCATTCTCTTTGATTAAAATTACATCCTTACATGACGAATTCTCTCTGCACGAAAATTCGAGTGATTTCATTGGGTTAATAGAACGTGCAATCGTAATTGACTTATCATGCCTTTTAGCTACCTTTAAAGCTTCCGTACACAATATTTTCCGTCTTGGAAAATTTACTACTACATGTACACATAAAAGGATTAGTTGGTCTCTCAACGTTGCAGGTAGACTGTTGTTCCTTTGGTATTTTAATTTGTGGTTGTAGCTACCACATACTGTTCTTAAATTGCTACCGCACGGATAAAGTACATTCTTAGGTATTCAAATGTCTCATTTTGTATTAGTATTTCGTTAAAAATATCCTTTACTAATACAAATGGAATGACGTATACTACTTTTATTATTTGCTTCTATGCTGAAGTATTTTCTTTTGGCAACGATACAGAAGTCTTGACAAATCTACTAATTCCGGTGAGGCTATGAATTAAATGGGCATGAAAATATCTCTTGTACAAGTGAAATATTTGAAGAAAGCTTCCTAACAAATATATCTAAAAAATTATCCTGAATAAAAGCGTCTGCAGCTGCAAATTTGGCATATACATCATGTTGATCGTTATCAGCTTTTATTGAATTTGGTGGGCAAGGCCTTATGTTTCGTCTCTTTTAAGATCTTCGGGTGGCTGGCGGCGTTGGTATGACGTGCATCGTATATTTCTAGCTTTGGTTAAGTGCAGTTTTGATTTTGTTGGGTTAGAAAATAAAGAAAGTAAAATAGAACCTTTGGGATATTTAAACAAGATGCCTCTGACACGCGGTCAAACCGATTGGCTGTTTAAAATATGACATTAATCGTTATAAATTTGGTGCAAGATTGTCAACCCCAACTCCAACCAACTCCCAAGCAAACAAACAAACAAAACTACCCCAACAAAACAAACTATACCAAAAAATAAAAAAAATAAAAAATAAAAAAAATAATAAAATAAACACAAGCAAACTACAAGATCGAAACCAATTTTCGATTTTGAATAAAAGTAACGTTTTCTTTTGTATCATAGCTAAATGCCTCCGTAAATAATCACTGCAATTTTAGTATTTTATTACAAAATTTCTTTCCAGCATAAACTGATAGACTAATCTAATGTGCTCAGTGCAAAATTATTGGTTTAAATGAAACAAAATCCTATGGAAATTTGAAAAGTGAAAAACATAACTTTTATTTGATGTCTATATTAGTTGTACTTACAGTACACTCCCTTCTATTGAGGTATATTTATAAAGTTTGGAGATAGGTAATACATAATATCTCAAAAGATTTTGTTCATTGGACGTAGAATTTTCTGGTTCAAAAGCCACCCTTTCTAAGTACAGACGCCAGTTAAAGGGAAAATTCGATCCTGAAACTTGTTATAACTATATTAATTGCAAGTTATTGCTCCATACTTCAAAAGATAAGCAAGATAAAGATCGAAATTCAATTGTTACAGGACTGCAGGCTGACTCAGATTACAACTATGTTATTCTATATGGTTTCTTGTCCAAGGACAGCAACGGTGTCCATCATGTTTTGTATGGGCAGGATTAGAACCTTTTCTGCTCATGAGTGTTTCGCACGGTTACCACTGAGCCCTCGCCGGCTCCTAGTTTATGTTCCTCAGTACAATGTTTCACAATGCCGGATTGATTTCTGTAGAGTTGTTTCGGATTTTACAGACCTGGCTGTTTTGGAATTTCTTTAGAAATGAATCAAACAAAACGTCAAGCATAGCTTCATTATCTGATAAACCAAATTGTTAGTTCATCAAGGGTACAGAATGCGTTTCAATGTTTACGGAGAGTAATTTTAAATAGGTATTCATGATTTCCTAGAAAAATTGGAAGAATACGCCAAATGCCAAGAACATACCAACCAGCACCTTAAAGTAAGTAAATGTACACACACAAAGCAGTTCTGCGTAGTTTTAAAATGAATGAAGGTAATTCTGTTAAAGCATTTATTACATACCTATTTAATTATATATGGCTTGTCTGGTGTTCGATTTAGATATCCAGTCTGTACTACCGTATCGCACACATCTACCCGCCGAAAAATTAGAGTTAGTTATGTTGACAACAATATTTTTAAAAAAATGTTTGCCAGTTAGTTTTTAGATAAAGCTGGTGTACAAAGTGATGCAAAACATTTGAGAGAGAGAGAGAGAGAGAGAGAGAGAGAGAGAGAGAGAGAGAGAGAGAGAGAGAGATTAATCTGTCGGTGAAATATTGTATTGAAAGTTTCAAAAAGGTCCAACAATATGGAGAACAAAAACTTTTGAACCCTTTGACCTCGTTCCCGTCTACAGCAATGATCGTACAGAGAGGAAACTTTCCATAATGTAAATTATCAAAATCCAAACTTAACCGATATCCATTTCAGCTTCAGAGTTTCAAAAATGTGGTCTGTGGAATAGTTTTTAAAATATTGTTTTTATTAGCGAGTTTAAGTGGAGGATTTTTCAATTTTTCTATTAATATTACTGAGGATTACACTTTGTTTGGTAACTCTGAGAATAAAACAGACAAACATTTGCAACATAGAGGTAGATGTGTCACAAAGAGCAACAGCTGTTTTGACTTTGATACTAATTCAGAATGATTACATCTTGTTACAATGTTGTTGAATTTAGAATGATTACATCTTGTTACAATGTTGTTGAATTTAGAATGATTACATCTTGTTACAATGTTGTTGAAACTTTTTCATTACTCTGGGAAGTGTCTCTTTGCTTACATTTTAAATTCTTGCGACTGTTCAAATAGAAAATAAAGAGAAGAAAACGGAGCAATACCGTCTCCAACTCAGGTGCGTCATCCCCATCTCCTGCTATTATTAATCGGGACTACCTCATCAAACCTATTTCCAAACTATTCGCCTCTCTAAGTTCATCCTCTTAGTAAGTACACACACGAGATGATTTTTTACGATACCAATAACATTAAGGAAGTTTATTAAAGGCAGCCCTCTCAACGGATAATTCATCAAATATAAGTTTCTATCTTTGGATGGCTTGTCAATATTGGCTAAAAAAAAAAAAAGAAAAAAAAAAAAAGAAAAAAAGAAAGAAAATTAGAAACCTAGAATGGCATAATGTACATATCTCTCATGTAAATTCATCGTGGCATGTTGCAAAGTAGAACATTGCGCGTTTATCATGCATTTTATTTCCTTGTTTTGGTATACATCTACATTTTACTTACAAAAGTGATGGAAGTCTTATGTTTCAAGCAGTATGTTTTGTTAAAAGAAATGTTTTGATAGAAGTTAACTTTTGTTAACAAATGTTTGCTATGAATGAGCTTGCTAACTGTGATCTATTTCAGACATTGCTTAGTATTTGAGGAAATAGTTTGGAAGCCTTGACAAAGCCAAAACTTAATTGAATCCAGCATAATTTACCCAAATACAAATTTGTTTACGAAACACAAGTCAGTGTTATTTAGGAGCACAGTGGAGTGATCAGTCCAATAGGAAACTCTTTCTCAATTCAGGAAACAAAATCTGCTCCGATCACAGTTTTGAAATGATTTTATCCTTCGTGAGAGAATAGTGGGGGAAATCTACAAACATATTATACTGATATAAATATTACCGGGTTAAAAAAGCTATTAATATGGTTTGTAAGAATACACATCTTATGTCTGTCTCTCCTACAATATTGACTAAACTGTTACATATGTGATACGACTTATTTATTTTACTGTATTAATTATATTTATTAATTTAAACTTGTGCAGATACCAACATGTATTCTCACCATACAGTTACATTTCTGCAGATATAACACAGGACCAGACATTCAAAGCAATTAGCATTATTACTGACCATACAGACTTATTGGTCTCATCACTTCATCTAAATTTGATATCCCATATCTTATCATCAAATTAGCAAAGGGACATGGCCCTTCCACGTCAGTACAAGAACTAGTGTTCAGTTAAAGTATTCGGTGATTTCGCTTGAATAACGCGATTGCAGTAAATTCATACAATCATGAAAACTAGGATGTACTATTTATTTTTTTCCATGTGCTGATCTGTCTATCAGTTGGTGTATCTGTCACTCTCTCTCTGTTTCTCCCTCCCGACGGTTGGTCGAGTGGGTTAAAGCGCTTGCCTTCACAGATCACTCCCATGTTTGCTTGAGTCGGAGTTTTGGCGCGACCAACGCGGGCATGTGAGAAAGCTTAACATGAGCTTCCCCTGGGTTGGTGGTTCTTCACAGGGTCGTCCCGGATTCTTCCTCCACCAAGTATACTAGCTACCCTGCATGTTATATCATGTGCTGCAAAATGGCGTGGAACCTACAAAACCAAATTCTCCGACCCCCATTTCTCTCTCTGATTTTGGTGATCCCAAGATGTATTACTCGCTTAATTGTTTTGCTGCTCTTTGTTTTTAGCATGAAAAGAAGCAAACCATACAAGACTTAAGTAGAGTGGAACGTCATTTTCGATTCATCTTTCTAGGGTCTGCATTTGTTTACGTCATTAGACGTTTTTGAGTATTGAAAAAGGTTATTTTACTACATCTCCTACATCCCCGTTTACAATAAAAAAGTGATGGAACACAACACATGATTGTAGGACGTTATGTCACGTTTGTTCCCGCCATATTCCTATGACAGAAACAAACCATGACATGATTTTTATGCAGATCTGTGATTCTATGTGCAAGCCATCCAATGCATCCATGCATTGTTTAGGATCCAGCCATATGGTATCTGTATTTTTTGTGCGTCAAGGAGAGGAAGTCAACATGAAGGTCTCTGATCCAGAACGACTTCATAAAAAACGAAAGAAGCAGTAAATTATGTTTATTCCGTACACAACATCTTTTGGTGAATATATTTTATGACAAAGTAAAGTAGAGAACCTGGTTCATTGCGACAGAGATATTTCCAAATCTTGTTATTTTGCACTGCATTTGATCAAGCATCAAAAACAGAAATATCTCCTTTACACTATAGGGACATTGCATTAAATAAATCTTTGAGAATTTCCACTTAACCATATCCTTGACCCCCGGAAGAAGTATTGCCAAATTTCATTCAGCGGAATCAGAAAAATAAGAGGGAACATATCGGTACAGGCTATGCAAAGCAGGGATTGAATTCACTATTCTCTATCCGCAATGCAACTGGTTTATATAGCCGGTACCCATGCGTTTCCTCTTGCTTCGTTGATCCTGCAATATGAACATGTTAATGCTGTGCTTATTGGGATTAGAACATAAAAATCCCAAAGAATGGTCTATATTAAAATTATTTCAGGAGTGGATATTAGGATCCATTCGTGGACATAAAGATTTAATTCCCTTACGGGTTTTGTTATGGTTTCCATATATTTAGCCCCATATTTCTCTAAATCGGCTCAACTAATTTTTTCGAACCTTTTCCCACAGTTGGAGGCTTTAAAAACAGACAAAGAGGTGCAGAAATCAATATCCTCCAAGCAGTAGCTTAGTCGGAAGATATTGATAGGATCGGTCCACTATAGACCTTCTTGACATAGCCGGGACCCATAAGGATCTTCCTAAGTTGTTGATTCTCCTCGACGAATATTGCCATACCTCGTCTGGCGATCTAACATATCCATGTTATTTAATTTCAAGAAAATGTATCTATTTAAAAATCCCTTAAGTAGGTGATGTTAGGGTCTATATGTGGACGTAAGATTTAATTAACATAAGGCGTTTGTTATACCTATCATATTTCTCTGATTCCAATGACGAATTTCGTCAACACTTCGTTTAGGAGTGTAAAATATCCCGCTATGCACACATTTATAGAGGGTCTATGAAAAAGTTATGTGTGGAGGGAAAGTTAGGGTGCATATGTGGGCGTAAGGTTTCCATATATTTAGCCCCCTGTTTCTCGAAATATGTTAGCGGAATTTTCTCGTACCTTTTCCTAGAAACTGTCGAAGAGGGATTTAAATCAAAGTATGGGTTCGGTCGGTGCAAATTGTTCATAGAGTCGATCCAGTATATACTTGTTTTACAAAGCCAATATCGGTAAGGACTCACCTATTTCTCTGATTTCCATCGATAAACTTTTTCAATACCTTTTCTGTGAGTTGAACATAACCCTACAGATAACGTCGCAAAGAAGGGATCATGTCAACATTATTTGAGGAGGAAATGTTAGGATGCATACGTAAACGTAAGATGCAACTCCCTTACGAGATTTTTTACGGCCCCATATATCTAGTCCCCAATGTCTCAAAATGGGTTACACAAATTTTCTCTAAACTTTTGCTACAGTTAGAGTAGATACCTAACAAGAGGCTGTTGAAATGTAAAAATAAAAAGGTTCTGAATGCTTCTTTTTTTATATTGCCTGTACCCAAACGGACTGTCGTATACCCATGCCTTTTTTATTGCCTGTACCCAAACGGACTGTCGTATACCCATGCCTTTTTATATTGCCTGTACCCAAACGGACTGTCGTATACCCATGCCTTTTTTATTGCCTGTACCCAAACGGACTGTCGTATACCCATGCCTTTTTTATTGCCTGTACCCAAACGGACTGTCGTATACCCATGCCTTTTTTATTGCCTGTACCCAAACGGACTGTCGTATACCCATGCCTTTTTTATTGCCTGTACCCAACGGACTCTCATATACCCATGCCTTTTTATATTGCTTTTACCCAACAGACTCTCGTATACCCATGCCTTTCTTATACTGCCTGTACCCAAACGGACTCTCGTATACCCATGCCTTATTTTATATTGCCTGTACCCAAACGGACTCTCGTATACCCATGCCTTTTCTCTACAAATGTTTTCAGTGATTCTTGTTGGGGCTGAAAACAGTACAAAATATAAAAGAATGATCGTTGTCAAAATCATTTCAGGAGGGGATTTGTAAGATCCATATGGGCTTTGGCTGTAAAATATTATTGGCTTTGCTATTGTTCATTAAACATTTTTCTAATATTGGAGCAAATCTCTAATTAGAAACGCTCAAACGGGGGTCGGGGTGGTGTGATTTGGATTTTTAACGTAGCTTTAAAAATTTCTCAGTCATATCGCTACAGTGTCTGCAGTGTGGCAGTTTATAGTGATGTCTAGCACTGGGGCATCATGCCACAGACATGTAGCATGATGTCCCACCCAGTCACATTATTCTGACACCAGGCCGACCAGTCCTAACACTAACCTCTTAATGCTGAGCGCCATGCGAGACAGCTGCATGTACCATTTTTATAAGTCTTTGGTATGATTCGGCCGGTTTTCGAACCCACGACCTCCCGCATCCGCGGCGGACACTCTGATCACTTAGGGTACCTGAGCAAAAAGAGGCGTTGAAATCAAATTTTGTTTAAAGCAGAGGTTCACAGTAGGGTAATGCGTTAATACAATAGGACTACTCTTTCTGTGGGTCGAATATGTCCCAAGATATAAAATCTCAAAGAAGGGTGGTTTTCAAAGTCATTTAAAGAGGGAATGCATGGGTAAGTATGCAGACTGAAGAAGCTGTCTCCTCTTGGGCTTTTTATTCCTATCATATATTTAGCTCAATATTTTGACAAAGTAGCCTCGAAACGTTTTTATATGTTGGTGCTGATCTCTAACTTGAAAATATAGACCAGGGGTTGAAATAAATTTTATCTAAGTAGAGATTCGCGTAGTGCCAAGTTTTTATAAAACTGGTCTTCTCTGTACCTGTTTTACATCACCGGTACCCATAAAAGACATCCTACTTCTCCGATTCCTGTCGACGAATGTTTAAAAATACTTATTCTTGGGAACGAACATATCTCTGGATACAAAATATCAAAGAAGGATACGTGTCAAATTATTTGAGGAGGATATGTTTGGACCCATATCTTGACGAAGCATGTAATTCCCTAAACTGCCATTGTTATACAAACCATATATTTAGTCAAATAGGTCTTGAAATCATCTCAGCAATTTTCTCTAAACGTAAGCTACTGTTTTAGCAGATCCTTAACTAGAACATTCAAAAAAGCGGTTCGGATAGAAATACTTCAAGTCGGGTGTCACGTCATTAAAAATGTTTAATATGATATGTACATCCAGCTTTATACAACCCATACAGATAACAACGGTCCTATTTGTCCGATTGGGCCCGACAAATTATTTCGTCTCAAAATATCTACGTGGACCCTAGCTGCGAATGGCTTGAAGAGGCTTCAAATTTGATTTTGTATTTTTGAATTGGGAATAAGTAGTTTTGGCTACTTATTTCTTATTGAATCGGAAATATGGTATAAGAAACTAATTTTATGTCCTATTGTGATCCTAATGTTGGCGGCGGCGCACACCGGATTCAGTATTGTGTGAACTTGTAACGGTAAAATTTTAAATAGATGTGCTATATTCATTGCTATGGCAGGCTAAACTGCGCTTTTCAAAACCGAAGTATATGTTCTTCAAACCAAAGTAGTATCTAGCAGAACTAATCAAACTCTGATTAGATGTTTCGAGCAAAATGTGAGGTCATGTACCTGATGAATTTGTATCGGGAAAAATTTAGGGCAGTGTCTTGTGATACATGATAACGTCTGCTGACTACGTGTGTGTGTGTGAGAGAGAGAGAGAGAGAGAGAGAGAGAGAGAGAGAGAGAGAGAGAGAGAGAGAGAGAGAGAACGAACTCGATCTGGAGATTCGAAATTTTCAGTTACACGTAATTTACCAGTAAATGATCAAAAGAACAATGTTGACACGCTTCTTTCCAAGAACTACGAATAAACTTCCTTGAACAGAAATGTTGATAATATAGCAAGGTAGAAACATACTCCCGTAACATTCATACACCATGTCTTGTTCCGTTGTCCCCGCTAAAAACGTCTCTTTACTAAAGTATTTGGTCTTCTTGCTCCTGTTTTTATCACTTGTGTTAAGTCTAGTTCTAGTAGTAATGGCCATTTTCAGGCTTCGTCCTACAGAACCAGTAGTGAGAGCGGATCTCCAGCTCTGTGTTACTTGTCAGCAAATAGAATTAAGCCCAACTGAGGACATTTAGATATTCTCGAACTTGTCCATCGAGAGCGACTGGTCATCAGTACAATGTTGCTTGAGCAAGTTTGCAGACATCACAGAAATAGTGGCTAGCGTAAGATTGTTCTTTAATTACAATAACAAAATGGCTAAAACCTTTCGAGACAGCAAGGAGGGAACTATTTGAGGTAGAAGTACTTGTGTTTCTGATACAAATGTTAGCGGTGGTGGATGTTATTGTGCCGATGATTGTCCTGGGTGTTTGCACATTACCCAGGAGGAGAGATCACCTCTCTCTCCCTTTCTCCCTCAGTCGTACTGTCCGTGTTTACACAAACACATGCATAAATGTATCTCAGTTTTACAGAACATATCTGATAGGAATTCAAATATTTTGCAAGAAGTAACAAGGGAAGATACATGTAAAAGTTACCATTGTAGTAGTCATTCAGTTTTTTTTTTGCATAAATGTACAGTTATTCTCTAACTAAATATAAACGTATCTATGTTATATCAATGTGGTGAAAATATTTAGTGATATAATCAGTTCGCTAGCAAAACTCTTAAAAGAATTTTTAAATCGCTGTGATTCCACAAACAGTGTTTTTTATGCCATAAGATATATTGTGTACTAAGTATAGCATTGATTAGATCGCACTAGTGATCTTGGAGGATAACATATGATGCAGCTACCATGTAGTGTTAAAGATCAGCATCGGCAAAGTCCAAAGCTGAAAAATCGTGTTAGTCTTTTTTCAGTCGTAACACGAATACGTTTCTTTACGTTTAACATTCAGAGACATAATATTTTGGAGTTGAATACTTTACTAAAGTGAAGATGTTGTAAGAATGTCAAACTTGACGGGACTTGGACCTTAATGATGAATCCGGTTGTCTCACAAATGTTATGATGACTTACAAAACAGTACTATGATTTTTTAAAAATATTATTGGATAGTAGCAATCATTTCATCCTCCTTTCCAGATGGTGGAAAGAAAAAGAAGACTTAAATTAAGTGAAGGTAGGAGATAATTAATTGTTATAGTTTTAACATAGTTACACTAGCACAAGTCGATTAAAAGTAGGACGGGAGTATTCATTGGGTCACTATATTGTGTTGCATTGCTATTATGTGTTTCCTAAAGATTGTTCAGGAGGGGAAGAGAGTGCGATCTTTATGAAATTTATGTAGATGAGAAAAATAATCAAAATTGCATGGTGATGGAATGATATGCAGAGCAAAACATGTTCTCTAGACTCTATTTTCTTCTTGCATTTTCTTTTATTAGAAAGGAGATTCTTAAGTTTAGGTTATTCTAATTTATATAAAATTTTGTTCTTGTGTTTCTTCATCGGCATGTTAAAGACCATTCAGAAAATACTGGCTCACAATCAACAGAGACAGTTAGTAAAAAGAATGTACAAGGGATATTTGAAAATTTCTGAATATTATTGCTCTGCAGAACAAGGTTCTTTATTAGCGAACAGTACTTAAGTGCATACCATCAAAGTACTCAGCATGCATTTCTACCTACTTATCAGCCTGATTATCCAGTTATTAAATGTCATTTTGCATTTACTTTTTGGTATGCTGTTCTGTACTTCCAACCGCATGTAGGCTTTCAAATCGTTTGCCACTCAGCAGATGTTTGACAACGGTATTCGGCTAAACATCAGTGAACCAGGATCGTATGAAGGACGTGGCAAAGTTTGGATGTTGTACTCCTTCAAGAAGTCTGTCAAAACGGCGGATTTATGTGACCTTGACATCATTTACAGAGTACATAAGAGAGCTGGATTAAACAGTATCCTCTTTGCTCAGTATAGCAGAATGTTTGCTCCTTTTCCAAAAATGTTAGCTCACTTTCATCGACCTATTTTACCTCACACACATGTATCTGCAGGGGTCCTACTCGATGTACGTGCATCTGTAGATCGTGTTATCGAACGTTATTTTGTCTATTGACTGGCATTAAATTCAAAACAACATTTTTTTGTAAAATAATGAGAACTTTTCAAACAAAGATTGTTTTTGTTAATCATGTATTTTGATTTATCTTATCACAAAATGACTTTAATTATATTTAATGGACACTTCGGTAAGTGGATATTTGGATTAAAACAGGTAATTAGCTATATAGAACCTAACTCTAGCGCAATTGTTCTATAAATCAGGAAGTTCGTTGTACTCCAATAAATAGGTTGTTGAAAACTTGATACTTCGACAAAATTATATAAATGAAATACATGGAAATACATAAGATACACACCTTATAATGAAAAACAATATTAAACTTCAATAGTGTTTGCTAACATAAGAGTAGCGGCTAGATATATAGTTATATAAAAATACTAGCATTCTTTGATTAAATGATATTCATTTTGCTAAGTATTTCCAAAAGGTAGCACGGATAGTCATCTCGAAAGTTGTCTAGATGTTTGATGTCTTCATATTTTATGTATTACCATCTCCAAACTAAACAAGTGAAACTTTATCAAGCAGTGGCATAGTGTATCTATCGTGCAATATCTAAGAGTTAATGGTATTTGCATTAGCCTTTCGTGTACTGTAGGAGTGCAATTCCATCTTGATAAATTCCAACTTTTGTTTTAATATGACTACGCCGCTTTCAAGTATTTATATACACGTATTTAAAATGGTAGTCATTATTTAAACGAATATTATTAGCAGTTGATGTTGTTGTTGTGTGTATGTGTGTGTGTATTCCATCATCCTTTTTTGCAAAATCAAGAAAGATTTACTAACTTACTCCGTGTCGTCACACTATAATTGCAGGTTATGTGAAAGATCTTCCGATATCATGTGGGCCAACTGACAATAACAAAGGAAATTCTAAGCTTGTTGGCATATTACCGATAGGTAATCACTCTTTGTTTTTATTCCTGGTGTGTATATTATATTTTCTACCTTGTTATGTGCTGTCAAATGGTTAGGAACATTTTCCATACGAGTTCGTCGGTATTATGCCTAATGGCGCGTGACATCTTGCAAGGAATTTATTGTTTCCACTATTAGTAGGAAAGAGCTTCCCTTCCAGTTTTAAGAAACTGTACTTCAAAGTAATTACTTGCATTTTGTCAGAGAATTCCAAAGACATTTTGGACCTTTATGCCTCCTTTAAACATCGCATTCACTTTTCAGATTTTAAATGTTTATAACAAATCCTACAAGGTAAATAGTAGCCGACAAAAGTTAACAAGAAACAAACGCACTATCATCAAATCAATGCACACATTTTAATTTAATTAATAATTGATGTCACTTCTCATACATGAATTTTTAATGGATTTATTTAAAAAGGGCACATACCCTTTAATATCACACGTTTTCTGCCTTTCTCTTTCTCTCTCAAAGCGTGCTCTAATGACTCGTTATATATGGTGATCCAACTATGTGCCAGTATATCTGCTCATTTGTCGGTCTTATCTAACAGTCCATAAATCAATCTATAAATCTATGTATATATCTATATGTCTATAACTGAGAAATCACAAATTTATTATTAGCTCAATTATCTTTTTTATATATTTTCCAGCACAAAATAAGTCCGACCAGTACATGGTTAAAGTCCAGTGGAACATACATTCATCTGCATCCTTTATAGGGTCTACACTCACGTATGTCAACGGAAGCTTACAAATTTTGGAAAGTGCTTTTTATTACGTAAATAACAACCTAGTTTACAACCAAGAGTGGAAGAATAATACAGAAGAGTTTGGAACGTTTTGCTACGTTCTGTACCGTCATATTCCTATGACGGAAACAAAATATGACACAATTCTTATGCAGAGCTGTAATTCTCTGTGTAAGCCATCGAGCGTTCACACGAAATGTATAGGCTCCAGCCATATGGAGTCTGTATTTTTTTAAAAAATGGAGATGAAGTTTACATTAAGATCTCAGATCCTGAAAGACTTAACGAAACGAAAGAAACAATATATTTGGTTTATTCCATACGTAATGGTTTTTTTTTTTGTGATAACACAAGCAATTAAATTTCGCTTCAGATATCTTCCTAAAGATCGTGTTTCTCATTATGTTTGTTCCAGCTGAATACAGATTCCGAATCGTAGATTTGGCTTCAGTTTATCAAGACATTTAATTCAATATTTCGAAAAAGGAAAACGGGTTTAATTCCACGGAGTGCATCGACTTTACATTTTGGAATCTAGATATCTTTGCAGCTCTTTGGTCTTATTCAGCACGTCTGTTGAGTCCCATGTTTTGTGTTCTGATCTCCGAGAAAGTGTTGATTTAGTATTATGCTTCATACACTCGTTTTGCAAATACGTTCTATTTCTATTGTAAGCAAGAAGCGTATGTGTAAACAAGTTGTTTCTAAACCCCAATATCAGTGATACTTAATTTACATTATCGTCCACGCATTCTATCTCTTCTCTCTTATATCAATCTCTAACATCTCCATCGATCGATCGATTTATACCAATATTTAGGGATAGGCAATATATTTAGAAAATTTTTAGTTAGGTTTCTGTATCAAATAAAGAAACTGATTCCTCAAATATTCATAATAAAGTGGTGAAGCTCATACCTTCCCCAAATATCAAAAGTTGAGCCCATGCGGAAATCTGTAAGGACAAAGCATACTTCGTCTCCTTTTGTTCCAATGAATTGTAGTATGGACGCAACTGTAGTAATATAAATGAGAAGGTCATAATATAGCATTATATTATCCAGAAAGGCATATCTTCAGAATTAGCAGCTAAACGTTTTCCTATCATACATCTTGATTTAGTGAATGCTCCTTAATGATACGTATATAACATTAACAACAATAATAAGCTCAAGAAGAAATTATGAAAAATCACCTGACAAATTTTCACAGCAAATAAAGTTGTCAAGAGTTTGAAAAGAACAAAGTTTAGCGACATGCACGGACACTAAAAGAACCTTGATTGATTTGAATTATACAGTGTGTCGTAAAAATAGAATAAACAGCGAAACGAAAATATGTGATACTGTTGGGTAAAGAAACAATCGTATAGGGAGTGGACAGCATTAAATTTAGAATGCAAAGATTTATTTTCAAAATTGTTTACCTAATTAAAATAATAAAGTAAAATATGTAAATACTTAACATGTACTCAAGAGAAAAAAAATGGCCTTATGTTTTTTAAGCATAGTGAATAGCAAATTATTACAAATGTTATTTTAGGTGCTTTTAATTGAGTGCCTATTTGTTGGTATTTGTTTCATTTTGTTTGAAAAAGATAGCATACAACAAATGTCAAAGAAGCACAAAAACCATTAATGAAACAATATAATTACTCTGTTTCATTTATTAAGTATGAAAGATTAAATAATTAAAATCTAATCCACCGTTCTATAAGATTAATTTCTTGTAAATAAAGAAACGTTAATGGAATGGTTACCAATACTGACTGTGAAAAGATGCTTTAATCTTGTTTCGTTTCTGAGAAATTTGTTACCATATTAACTATAACAGGCTGTATCAACCTAGAAAGATAACATTTGTTCATTTTGAGAAAATTGTCAGCTAACGTATACCTGCAAAACATGGATCAAGTCAACCAGGTAAAACACCACCGCCGTCCCTCCCCAAAACCCCCCCAAAACCCAAACAAAAACATAACAAAACAAAACAAAACAAAAATTAAAAAATAAAAATAAAATCAACTCCTAATTAAATTTGTTTTCCCCATTTTAACACATATTTTGATAAAAAAAATTGATTTTCTATACGCACTGCAGTCTTATGTCGGATTCTTTAAAGAGGTGGTAGTTTGTACTAAATATGGTATGTCTGTTTAGTGAACAAGGATAAAATCAATAGGATTCCCAATTGTTTCCCCACACACTGTCAAGATATATTCAATATTACTGCAATAAAGTTGTGTAATTAATCTCTTGCTTGAGTGGTTTAGAGCCTTTGCAGCCTCAAACGTCACTAAATATACCAAGCAAATTTTCTGGCTAAGATAGTCTGATCAGTATATCTACCTATTGTCTCAAAAAGTGAAAAGTGTCACACCGAGTTGTTCCCACATGGCATATTATCAGTAATCAGGACAGGACTTTTTTTAATAAAGAAATTATTCGACCGCGTTTCTTTCCTAAAACTTGAACGTAGCTTGTTTTTTTATTTTATTTTTTTATTTTTATTTTTATAAAAACTATTTCAGCAGCAGGCAGGGTGAACCCTACAACTTTGTACAGACCGTTATTTTACAAAAATAAAGGTTCCTACAGGAGCTGAAAAATAAGGTCAATAACGCTAAACCGAACTTCCTAACTTTTATTATTACCGTATAGTTTGAAAAACGAATAATAAATCGTTTGGTTTAGCTCATTTTTGTTATTTTATTTTTGACTTTTTTGTTAATGCGTTTAGTTTGCTCGGCGGGTCACTTAATTTTTGTCGGTCACCCTGCCTGCTGCTGTAATTTAAACAGTCAGTATAAATATTATTAATATGGTTGTCATCGGAGAACCTCATTCAGCTAGATTAGCACGAGAGCGACTAGAAGCAATTAAAAAATATTTACCTGTTCGTGATGCTTTCAAGCAACAATTGCAAGAACGACAAGAATCTCAAGTCGAATTTGAAGAGGATACAAAACAATTATTTAAACCGATTGTCGAACCAACAAAGAAAATTGTTACAGCAACTGAGGCAACACAACGAGCTCTTGAAACATTACCTGCTGATATTGCTGGTCGTATTCAAGCTGTTCAACCTGGGGCTCAACCACAACCACGACAACCAAAAACCAGAACTAAGATAATAGATAAATTTACACCTGAAGGTATTGCTGCTATCAAGGACAAAGACCAATTACTTGATATTGCCGCATTTGGATATTATGAAAGACAAAAATATGTAAAACCAGAATATGTTAAATCTCTGAACTCTGCCAATTGGATTAAGGATGTATATCGCATATATACCGATATTCCAGAAATTAGATTTAATGAAGATATTAAAGATTTTAATGAATTTGATGAGGCTGTACATAACTATATAAAAGAAAAAGGTAAACAATTGCCACAATCTCCAAAACCACGAAAACAACCACGATTTAAATCACCACCATCACCATTGCTGCCACCACTACCACAACAACAACAATTATCATCACCATCAATACGACAAATACTACAGCAAGCACGACAACAAACACAACAATCTCCAAAATCACAAACACCATTACCACAATCTCCAAAACAACAAATATCAAGCAAAAAGGAAGAGGAGGAAGAAGAATATTGGCCGTCAGACACCTCTTCTGGCAACGTAAGTGGAAGTGGATTTACTACTCATGGAAGTGGTCTCGTTACTTCGTGTCCTAATAATGTTCTTGCTGATGTTGATCGACTAGAAATTCTCATTGGAGGAAAACGAGCCGGAAATAATTCCAGGGAAATAATTAATGAGGCGGCCGATATTTGCAGACGGTTATTTACTGGCGGTATCATGGATGTTGATGTTTATCAGTCTCTTATTAATGAAATTGCCGATGACTACTATAGTGACTAAGTACGTAATTAAATATAATTACTATAATAAAATGATCGTACATAGTATTCACCGTGGACCAACTATGGTCAGGGCAATAAACTCACGATTACCAGTATACAAGACAACCTACGGAGATGGACTAGGTGATGTTGTTCAGGGTCTATTTAGAAGGATAGCCCCAAAAGCAATACCGATCGCAAAGCAACTGGGAATGAAAGCTATTGATGTTGTTCGTGAAAAAGGTATTGGTGCTATTGGTAATCTCGCTGGTAAAGCATTTTCGGCGATTAAAGATAGGCTAGCACGGTTAATACGACGAAAACCTCAACCACCAGTAAAATTACCAAGTACTGAAGTAATGCCTGCAAATGTCAGTAAAATGATAAATCAAGTTGCTAATCAAAAACTAGCAGAGTTGGCTGATGTACCAATGTCAGAAAAAGAAAAAAATATAACCTCTAGTCTGATAGCAGGAAGTGGTTTTCATTTTAGACGATGATAATTATAATAAAGATGTTCAAGCGCATATCTGATCCAGCATTTGACATGGACGCACCAGTACTTAAAGATGAGTCTGTGCGTGATTATCAATATTATTCTTATGATGCTCGAATTCCAGATCAGCGTGGACGAATTGAACTGCAAGTTCAGGATACAAGTAGGTATTTCTTACCCGCTGAGGCTTTTATTGAAGTAGAAGGTGAAATTTTAAATATCGCTAATCCTGCAGCACCAGTAGCATATGGAGACGATGTTAATGTCGGTTTTGTTAATAATGGTATTATGGCGTTATTTGATAGCGCTACGTACATGATTGATGGTAAAATTATTGAATCAATTCAGAAGGACGTTGATGTTGCTACAACAATATTAGGTCTAGCACGATATAGCGACGATTATTCAAGATCAACTGGTCCATCAATGATGTTTGCAAAGGATACAACTGATTCTCCAGAGTATCGACAATATGAAATAGGACGACCAAGAAATTTTGCTAGAAACGCCGATGCGGATGTACAAAGTATGATTATTAATGTAGATCCAGATTTTAACTTAGGATTTAGATCACGTCGAGCAATGTTGCGTGGTGGAAGAAGAGCATTTTCATGTGCCATTCCACTGTCACATATTTTTGGATTTTGTAGAAATGTCAGAAAAGTCATTTTCGGAGCTAAGCATACAGTTGTACTTGTACGAAAAGCAACCGACAACGATGCATTATGGCGACCCGCTGGTGATGCTGGTAGAGTAATTCTGACAAAACTTTCATTGTGGATGCCGGTGATGACTCCAACAGTATCTGAAGAAGATCGGTTACTTGCTTTTATGAGTCAAGGTGGTAAATCAGCATTATCGTGGTTAACAATGACCACAGATGCTATCCAGAGTAATATTAATGGTTTATTTACATGGCAAATAGCTTCTCAGCAAGGTGTTTCTGCGCCACGACATATATTTATTGCGCTTCAAGATGCTGCACGGGTGGATAATCAACTACGTAGTATTATGATATTTGACAATCTTGATGTTTCTGAAGTTTCTTTAAGAATAAATGGACATCAAGAACCATCCGAGGATATTTTACTGAATTTCGATCAAAATCATGTAGCACGTGCATATCATCGTCTAATGACGTTCATGGGTCGTGATCAAAATATTGATACTGGTTTACAAATATCACAATTGGATTTTACAACTTTATATCCGATTTATTACTTTTCGCTCGAACATTTAGATTTAACCAGACAGTCAGTAGTCGATATACACTTTCGAGCTCGTGTGGCAATAGGAGCTATTGCCAATTACAGAGCAATTGCTGTCATACTCAGCGATAAATCAATGTTACTTGAAGGTGTTGGTGGACGAATGAGAGTCGTTGATGCTCCAGTAGAAAACATGTAATTAGATCGTTTATGAATATTATAATGTCGTATAATCACGTTAGTGTTAGTCTGACTCCTGGTCAGATTAAAAGGATACAATCAGCATCAAAAAATAACTGTGGATTAAAAATATTGCTAAAGAAAGATCAGATGAGCGGTTCAAATAAATTATCTCTTACAGAACGTCAGCTCGGGCATTTCGATGAAGCCAAAAAATCAAATAAAGGTATAAAACTTAATCTTTCTGCGGGTGCCATTAAAGATATCATTAAGACGGGTGGTATATTTCCACTTCTTGCTGCTATACCAGCATTAATAGCCGCTGCAGCCCCAGCTGTTGCAAAAGCAGCTGCATTAGGCGCTGTTGGAACCGCTGCTGGAATGGCATTAAAGAAAGCAACAGGAAAGGGAATTAAAAAAAAGGGAAGGGGTCTAAGATTACCAGGGACTCCACATTCATGGTACGGAAAAGGCCTAAGATTACCAGGGACAGTTTACTGATATCTCCTATGTCCAATTTTGATTTATTAGATGCTGCTAAAAAATTAAAAATAAAAAATTTTAGAGGAGTTTTCATGCGTGATCAATTACCAAAACAACCAAACAATATTGAAACCGGTATTATTAATCTCGATAAAAACTCTGGTCCAGGCACGCATTGGGTCGCTTATGCAATTGATCCACGTGGAATTATTTATTTTGATTCATATGGACTAGCTCCACCAAAAGAATTCTTAAAGTATATTAGCGGCTATCAAAGTACTCCAATATGGTATTCAACGTTACCAACACAAACATTAACTGATCCACCAATATGTGGTCGAGAAGTACTTAACGTACTTGATGCTATATCAAAATCAACAAAACCACCTCACAAAGTTGTACATGAATATACTACGACGTCACATTTAAACAGACATTAGTAAATATAATGGTAGATATTTATGGAAGATCTTCTCGTGGTAAAGGTCATCAGCAAGCTGATTTATCTAAATACGCAACTCTCGATCAGCTCAGAAATGAAATTGATGATTTATTAAACATAACCAGTGTGGATCAAAATGAAGTAGTTGTTTTTCAGGATAAGGAAGGACGATTAAAAACTAGTAATATACAACTACCAGATGTACTTATACGAGTTCCTAATGCGGTTGTTAATAATATAGTTACTTTTACTGATCAGGGTAAAATACAAGATTCCGGTACGTCAGTCAACGATTATATTAAGAAAGCTGGTGATTCATTTACAGGTTCAATTATTATGAATCAAAATAAAATTACAGGTCTTGGAAACCCAACCGCAGATGAAGACGCCGCAACAAGGAAATATGTCGACGATCAAGAATCTAAGTACGTATTGGCCAATGGCGGTATAATGCGTGCATTTCTTAATATGAATAATAATGGTATTAATAATCTTAGAACACCAGAATATGATTTTGATGCTGCGACGAAGAAATACGTCGATGATAAGGAAATTCCTATTTCAACTTCGTTAAAAACAATCGGTGACGAAATTACTACACTTAGTGCTACTTTTTCTAGACATGTAGAAACGTTCTTAAATTTTCGTAGAAATGTAAACAAACCCATTAAAGATTTTTTTGGTGATCCACCAACCGTTAACATAAAACTCTCCGACGTTAACATGAAACTCAATGATATTGTCAGTGGAATACCTAATATTGTTCAAAAAACTAATCTGATTAAAATTCCACACGGACAAATTAAAAATATCGTATATACAGTAGCATCAGGATCATCAACATGGACACCACAAAATAACACATTCGAATATATCGCAGAAGTAACTGGGTTATACAGGTTATCTATGTACGGTTCGGAAATTACTGCGGCAACTTCATTATCACCAAATGTATATCATAATCCTCTATTGGTGATGCTAACCAAGAATATGAAAGAAACCTTTACGCTGATATCAACGGAAATGCCTCCGAGACGTTACTGGTGGTGCCTAGAATTCGTAACTGAAACTTAATTAAATGACGTTGTTAGTATAATGGATCAACCTCAGTCTTGCATCGACGTTCAACGTTACAGATGCAATCAGGTATGTGAGCGTCTCACTAAACTAAATAATTTTATCGACTATTATAACACGAAAATAAAAAAATACAAAAGACGCATAGTTGTTATTGATGTAGTTGTTTACTCGGTTTCTGCTGTTATTGCTGGAATAGGATTATTATTATCAATGTTGACGATGACAGCACCTACTGTTATAACCATTATTGTTTCAGCATCAACAACTATTGCTGGAGTTCTCGGTATTATAGCCAAAAAGATAGATACCTGTACAAATGCTAAATTGCACAATTATATGATTAAATTACATACAGTGGCAGAGGCATGCTCTAAACTATCTTTGTACGTTTCTTCGTGTGTTAGTGATGGTGAAATATCCGATACTGAATTCGCGATGATGATGAAAACCTATGATGACGCTTTTAAGGTGATCGCTAATGATTTTAATGAATTAAATAATAATGATAATAATAATGACAGACAGGGAGTTACTTCAGCAGATCGTCACTAATACAACTCCGTCAAAAACTACTATGATATCGTTAAGTTCGACCAATCCTGAATTTAGCGTCAATTTTCCAACATCAATTCCTGCAAAAGAAATAGCATTAGCGCAATTGCGAGTTTATTATAGCTGGCCAAATATTAGATCAAAACCATTTGGTGGACTACAGCCAAATAATTCATTAGTATTCGCCAATAAGAATAAGCCTGATGGAACTCCTGATTGGCAAGTAGTTGCTATTCCAACGGGCAGTTATCAAATAGAACAGATTAATGATGAGTTCCAACGCAGAATTAAATCTATTACAGGAAAAGAATCAAAAATAGCAATTACCGTCTACGAACCGACATTATCTGCGGTTATTGAAATAAATTCCCCTGATTATGCCGTGGATATTTATCAGAGTTCGATAATTCAGTATTAGGATGGCCTGAAGACCCACCGGTTTATCAAGGACCACCAGAACCGCAACGATCTGATTTCGTCGTAGATGTTGAAAAATTTATAAAATTTCCAGAATATCGAACAGAAAAAAATGCTTATCCATGGCGACGATATTTTGGTGATGGAGCTATACACTATATAGATAAAACAGAAACCCATTTTACAAAAATAGTTGATGGTAAAAAAGGTAAAATAATAGTACTTGATGTTGATGAAATAAATTCATATGCTAGTACAATTAAGTCTGAACACGGACGTGTACTTAATTATCTAAGAAAGTTATTTTCCAGCATTAGCACTTCCTACAACGATGACTTAAAAAATCAAATAATTGAAACAATACAACATTTGAATCAAGTTGCTTCAGACCTAGATTTCATGAATGATATTATTGTTAACAGAGAAAAAAGATTAGTGAACATATCAGCAGATAAACGCTATAGACCGTCGTATATAGTTAATGAAGACGGTCTACTTCAGAGTGTTATAATAAAGATTCTGTTCACAACAGTATTTCTAAAACATTTCGGAATTACGCGAGAACAATTATCAACATTTATAATTCCTGGATTTAACTCTGAGGAGCTAAAGAAGTCAGTTAATGATCTTATTGATGAACACTTTAAAAGAATATGTGATTCATGGAAAAAATTAATACCTACACCAACTATTCTTAAATATAATAATGATCCACATGGTGGAGGTCGCCATATCTCACCTGGTATTGTTAATATAACATCTACGATCGCGGTCAATCTAGTATGTGACGTAATTGATGACAGTTATCAAGTAGATCTTTCAAAGTCTAACCAGGCCCAACAGGGGTATATACTATATACATTCAGTCCTAAAGATCCGCCCGGGTGGTTAATTGTATCTGAGCCAATTAATCCAGTTTATCTACGTGTACATAATCCATTATTGTCAAGAATAAATTTCAAACTTACTGACCAGGCAGGAAACATTTTGGATCTAAGACAAGAGTCTCTTAATATTAATTTATATATACGCTCGTAGAACGTCTGATTAAATAATCAGGGGCAAAAAAATAATCTGACGAGTAAATACATGAATAATAATCAATTTCTATGATTAAAGCAATTGTATATATAATAAAGCGAGATAACTTGGCTATCTCTCTCTGCGGAGTAAATTAAACGATTATTTCCCTTACTACTACGTTCGATTTACAGACAACAAATACTTCTTTTTTTTCGTTAATTATTTAGTGACTTATTTCTTTTTCTGTAGGTGATTAGCTGTTAGTAAAGCATCAATTTGTAACAGAGAGGGATATTGATGCATCTTTTAACTCTGATAACCTTAAATTCACGTCGGTTTATACGAGTGCGTAAAGTTATTTTTAGCTATAACACAATATTTGACCTTAACGAACGATAACTCTTACAGAAAATGTAATGTGCGATTATTTTATACAGTATATTTTATAAATCATGTTTGTAAATTAAGTAAATATACGCTACAGTTGTACAATAATTGTGATTTTATTCAGTATATTGGTCGTACGTAATTTGTCTGCTTATTCAGTGTTGGGTTAACTACATAATAATTTTAAAACGTCTATATGTATGAATCGGAAAATGGCTCAGTGGTATAGTGTTGGGCTATGATACTGACGACCGTGGTTCGATTCCTGTGGCTGACGAGTGTCGACAGTATTCGGAACGATGCTATTTTATAAGGTTGGGGAGCTCAGCCCCAACGAATTCAATACCCCTCATCACGTTAAACAACGTGGTGAGTGCGTTTTGCATTTACCCCGGGGTTTGATTTGGTGGGGGGTATTGAATTCGCAATACAGAGCTCCCTAAAATAATCAGTAGCATGCCTGAGCTATCTACCTCATTTGAAAGACCCCCACAAGGAAACATTCAGAACCAAATAGAAACAGAACATGGAGTGCCAATAACGGTCATAAGAAAGACATCATCATGCAAAAAAAGGACTCCATGAAAGACACAAAGGCTATCAGGGGCTAAGTGACGGGTAACCGCTTAGGATGCTACTGATTATTTTTTATATTTTTAGGTCAAACATCAAAAGTTAAAAACTTGAATGTCAATTATTTTTTATTTTAAAGAAATAATTATTATATAATGAACCAAGAAAACATTAATGATATTATTTCTGCTATTAAAAAATTAAAACATAACGGAATAAATCTATCTGATAATCTTGATCCTGAAAAAATATTATGTGATTATGAAATATTAAAACAAAGAAAAATTGACAATAAATACACATTACCATCCAATTATAAATTCGTAAAATTAATCTATCAGTCTATGTTAGAATCATTGGCAATGGTAAATGACAAACAGGTAAAGATATTTGCGCCTCTTGCGCGTTCGATCGAAAATATAAGATCCGAACTGTCTCGTGAATACGAGAAAAAGAAAATTGTGGATAATCGTGTAATGCAATTAAGAAAGATTATGTTATTTGATTCTGTCAAAAATGAGAGTGACACTAAGAGCAGCGACGGTGAAGGTACTCATGGCAAAATATAGAGTCAAACTATATACAATTTATTTATTAGGAAGACAGAGTTAGATATATTCAAATATAATCGGCTGATCATATTTTATTGAATATGCTGATCTAGTAATATTATTTGCGACAAATTGTACCGATTGTGGATGTATGTTAAAATGTTTTGCAGCCGCATTAATTGATGGAAAAGTAATTTCTTGTCCTGTTTCTGTATTTATGGATTTAACCGACCTCGGGATCTTGGGATATTTTCCAGTATTTCCACGTACAGAATTCTGACTTTGTGTAATAGCCTGCAGGTTAGATAACCGATTATTTTTGGGATTTCCATCAATGTGATCAACTACAAGTCCATTTTCAACTACTCCACGAAAACATTCGAATATGAATCTACTTGATAAGTATCCTTTTCCTCTAGCAACATTAAATCTAAAATAACCAGTATTATTAAGACTACCGACTGTGTTTTTTGATTTACAGTGTCTGATTACACCATCTCGGGATGCTTCATAATTTGTATATACTGGATGTTTCACAAATTTGTTTTGCTCCATTTATATATAATATTATTTGTCTAAATCATTGTTTTGAAATCTGGTCAGATAATCTTCTACGGTTTTTATAGGAGATTTACCTGATAATGTCAAAGCATTATTTTTTTTGTCATAATATCGTTTTAGTTCTCTGTATTTTTTTCCGCCACATTTTAGACACAATTGAGTTTTTCCTCTGACTCCAACACCACATTGCACACACGGTATTGGTCCTGTACTTCCATTTTTGATATTTTGCATATGGTAGTAGCAGTATTTGTTCACGCACGATTTATTACAAAGAGAAGTATATCCAATTCTGAGCCAAGCACATTTGTTTTTTGTTTCAATCATATATATATACTAAAATTTTAATTTAAATATTTGTCTTAATTATATGGAGGAATTATCCGTTATTGAACCTTCCCCTGCTAGATTCGATCTTGACAGACTACCAGAATATAAACTTAGTACTTCGATGCAGGATCTGGCATTAACGGATGAGGATGTAGCCGAACGTATTCGTGAAGCAAAAAATGAATTTCGTAATAGTGGCGCTGCTCATGTATGGTCAACATTCAGAGTTGGAAATGTTACTAATATGATGAATGACAAACGAGGAAAAGTAATTATTAATCACCTTGATGATCAAAAATATTTTATTTTAATAAAATTTATTGTAAATACAGAAGAAGATATTTGGATTATTCGTGATAAGCGCGATCCAGTACGTATACAATCAGGAAATAATATTGTTCTTTTGAGTAATAAATCTAAGCCCGGAATACTGACTGGTATTGATAAACCATATTATGAACGGGGGTACCCTGTGACTGCAGTTGTATATGCAATATATCCGCTTAATAATAAACCTGACGTTGGGGATCTAAAGCCTATGAAACTGTCAGAGTCAAGAATAAACTGTGTAGCTGAACGAGTTACAGAACATTTTACAAACGCGATACGTGGTAATGGTTTAACAGATTTACGAGGTAAAAAAATAAATACTTGGGCAGAATCAGTTAAAGATACCGGAGCATCTATTAAAGATGTTGCTGATCTAGAAAAGAAATTAAGATTTCCAATAACAGTAAAGACGCTGACGGGAGAGATTTTATATAAATCAAAATACACAAAAAATGGAGCTCCAATAGATATTATTGATCATAATTCGCATGCGTGGACCTCAGCAGTAACAATATTTCCACGAGATAGAACGGTTAAATTTTATGATGGACATATATTTGATTTTATCAAAAATATCAGTAAAAGTGACCCTGTATCGGTTTGGTTATTTCAAAGTTCAGAATATGATTATTACGATCAGTTTGTACGGCCTAATGGTGATATTTACCGTATAGAATCTCTTAATGTAGAAATGGAAAATCTTGCGCTGAAATATACTTCAGACGATGTCAAAGTTAGACAATTATTAAATAATTGTTTTACAGTTCCATCCGTAGCGGCTCATTTCGCTCAGGAGAAAAATTTATGGAAACCAACACGATCGGAATTTCTTGAAGATATTCATAAAAGCTGTGTAGAATATGGACATGGAGGATTATGGAATACTAAATATAAGTGTAATGACGTTATATCCGTCGATATGGTAGCGTGTTATCCTGGAAGTTTTCTTGGATACGGAGAATGTTCTAAATACTTTAAGAGATTCGGACATCCATCACACGAGATGACCAGGGTTGCGATAAACGGATATTTACCAGATTTTGATTTAACAGGATTTGCTCATGTAGAATCATTCGAATTTGCAGAAAATCTCCATCCGATTACTTATGCTTGGTTTGGAAGACATTTTTCAGAAAAATGTTGGGTTCCAATAGTACTATTGCGATATATGCTTGATGTTGGAATTTTAACATTATTGAAGGTGAACGAGGCGATTATATCATATAGTCCACAGAAACAAGTTTGGTTACCAGAACCAAATAGATTTAATATTGATGATGCCAGAAAAGAATTACCTAATCTTAATGAAGATGACATTATTAAAATTACTAATAATATACGTAAATACAGAGACGAGCACGATGAAAAACTTGCAAAAGATCTTGGTAGAAAGATAATTGGTAAATTTACTCAAGGAGGAGCATATGATCATAAAAGACACTGTACAAGATTGATTATGGACGATGCTGAACTCGATTTTATAATTGCTGATACAACAGAAAAAATACATTTATAAATCGGAGTAATGCTTATTTGTCAGACGGAACCAAACTAGGTACAATTGTGAGTTATCTTGATGGTGACTCACCGCAGTTTACTCATTTAAGATCATCTATGTCGGCATATGTTTCTATAAATCTACTGTCTATGATAAATAGATTTCCCCGTGATGCTGTCAGAGT